>JAIOJX010000030.1:96190281-96432781 GCA_022376925.1 Tragulus kanchil
TGGCCAAAAAGAAACAAACCTCTTTGGGCCTCCATCATCAATCTTCTCTCTGGACGAAAGGAAAGAGGCATACAGATTCATTCAGCTTCCTTCTTGTTCCCAGTTACTTAAATTCCAACAGCAGAGTCTGCTCTCTTTCCCTGCCTATAACATACACATATTTTTCTGGCACTGAAATAAGGTACATGTCCTATAAAAGCAACTTTGTAAGGATTTTCTTCCATCTTGTCCATTCTATCTTCAAACAAAACCTTTCCCTAATTTATAAGTATTCACACTATTCTTAGTAAACTACACCTCATAAAACATAATGGAAATGAGGTAAGACTTATTTTTTCCCCTGAAGGATTCACTGAAAACTGCATATTTGGTGAGAGAAACACCAAAAGTAAAAAAGAGGTCAGCCAAGAAAGTGGTTTTGGACGCTGGAGAAACACTACAGCAGTCAAGGAGAGCTCCCAAGAGCAGTTTATTTTTAAGTTTGTCAATAAAGAATTATGTAACTTTTAACCAGAATTTGTCAATTCTAATTTATTTTCTTCTCATAACTCTAACATTATGACTTGCATAGAGGCTTACTTATTACTCTATTCATATTACAATTTGTTCTCCCATAGAGAATCAATGCAGATCCTAAACGTCAGTTTACAGGCATTTCTGCACCTTCAAAAATGGAGATTTTCAATACACAGAAATCACTGGCATTCCTATACACAAACAATGAAAAATCAGAAAACGAAATCAAAGAGGCAATCCCCTTCACCATCGCAACCAAAAGAATCAAATATCTAGGAATAAACCTACCCAAAGAAACAAAAGAACTGTACACAGAAAATTATAAGACACTCATGAGAGAAATTAAAGACTTAAACAGATGGAGAGATATTCCATGTTTCTGGGTCGGAAGAATCAATATTGTGAAAATGAGCATGTCATCTATAGATTCAATGCAATCCCTATCAAACTACCAATGGCATTCTTCACAGAACTAGACCAACGAATAGCACAGTTCATATGGAAACACAAAAGACCTCGAATAGCCAAAGCAATCCTCAGGAAGAAGAATGGAGCTGGGGGGATCAGCCTCCCCAACTTCAGACTCTACTACAAAGCAACAGTTCTCAAGATAGTATGGTACTGGCACAAAAACAGAACTATAGACCAATGGAACAAGATCGAGAACCCAGAGATAAACCCACGCACCTATGGGTACCTTATTTTTGACAAAGGAGGCAAACATATAAAATGGGACATAGACAGCCTCTTCAACAAATGGTGCTGGGAAAATTGGACAGCTACATGCAAAAAAATGAAGTTGGAACATTCCCTGACACCATACACAAAGATCAATTCAAAATGGACTAAAGACCTAAATGTAAGATCAGAAACCATCAAACTCTTAGAGGAGAATATAGGCAAAACCCTCAAGGACATAAGTCAAAGAAAGATCTTCTCTGACCCACCTGCTAGAATAGCAGAACTAAAAAGAAAAATGAACATGTGGGATCTAATGAAACTTAAAAGCTTTTGTACAGCAAAAGAAATTACAAAAAAGCTGAACAGACAGCCCACCGAATGGAAGAAAACCATAACAAATGAAATAACAGACAAAGAATGTCCAAAATCTACAAGCAAATCACTCAGCACCCGAAAAATGAACAACCCAATCAAAAAATGGGAAAAGAACCTAAACAGACACTTCTCCAAAGAGGACATACAGATGGCCCAAAAACACATGAAACAATGCTCAACTTCGCTTATAATTAGAGAAATGCAAATCAAAGCAGACAGTAAATGCTGGAGAGGATGCGGAGAAAAGGGAACCCTCTTGCACTGCTGGTGGGAATGTAGATTGATACAGCCGCTATGGAAGACAGTCTGGAGATTTCTTTAAAAATTAAAAATAGAAGCACCATATGACCCAGCAATCCCACTCTTAGGCTTATACCCTGATGAAATCAAAACTTACAGAAACACCTGTACCCCAATGTTCATTGCAGCTCTCTATACAATAGCTAGAACATAGAAACAGCCTAGATGCCCATCAATGAACGAATGGATACAAAAGCTCTGGTACATATATACAATGGAATACTACACAGCTGTAAAAAGAAATGCAGAAGAATCAGCCCTAATGAGGTGGCTGGATCTAGAACCTATCATAAAAAGTGAAGTTGTCAGAAAGAGAAGGACAAGTACAATATACTAACACATATATATGGAATCTAGTAGGATAGTGATGATGGCACATGCAGTGAAGTGACAGAAAGACAGACATGGACAGTGGACATATGGACATTGTGGGGAAGGAACAGTGGGTGAGAGGCGTAAAGGAAGTAGCATGAAGGCCTATACTATCATATGTGAAGAAAATAGATATAGTCATTGCTCTGTGAGAAAAGCAGATCCTTCACAGGTGCTGTATGATGGTCTGGAGAGTTTGGATGGGGGGGATATACATATGACTAATCTGAAAACATACATATCTGTAAACATCAAATCTCTGTAAAAGTTAAAAGTAAAATAAAAGTTAAAAAAAAATTGGAGATTTTGATTACCAGGTTGTCAGTTCTCTGAGTAGAGGAATTGTGTCCCAGTCAACCCTTGGTAGCCTGCACAGAGCCTGGGGCACAGTATGTGTTCAATAAGTATTCATTAGAATTAAACGTGATGATTGTTATTTACAAAGAACACTTTTCATTTCAAAACATATTCCTTATGTCATCTCACAGATATTTAAGTTTACTCAATATACTCAGCTGCTAAGCTACAATTTTTTCACAAAGAGATTCTGGAATAATATTTTGAAGTATATGTTTAGCAAGACTTCTGTATGAACTCCTAGTATACACAAGGTAATCATTCTTTCTAGCTTCCCCCAGGGAGGAATATTCACATATAAAAAATACTTATGCATCAGACACGAAACCACTTTCATACCACTTCACCTCATTGATCCATCACATCTGAGGAAAAAAGAGGCCTCAATGCATCACTAGGAACACGAGATGAAGATACTTTCAAATCATTAGATTACTT
The DNA here is from genome assembly GCA_022376925.1 of Tragulus kanchil. NCBI lineage: Eukaryota > Metazoa > Chordata > Mammalia > Artiodactyla > Tragulidae > Tragulus > Tragulus kanchil. The sequence goes on from JAIOJX010000030.1 coordinate 96,193,321, forward strand.
ACATTAAAATGGAAGCAGTGAGAAACTAAAGCAATGATTAATTTTTAATAAATCTTACAGAAGCTATACATGCATATGCTCTTATCCAAGGAATATGAACTCTTTAAGATGCTACACACATATTTATATAATGCTATCATTTTCAAGAATCACTTTAAAGTGACATTCATTGTCATTTCATAAATCATAAGAAAAACTATCTTTTATTAAAGTATCTCCTTGTCTTGCACAAAAGTCTGTATTACCCATGTCAGTGATTCATTCTTGTCTTCAGGCATGGCTATAAACACTGTAAACAACTTCTGAAAGTAAAATCTACCCTCAAAGAATGAAAATATGTTCCCACTGAGGATATCCAAAACAATACATCAAAATGTCTTAAAGTCACCACTGCATACAAGATTCTAATATCCTCTGAAGGATGGAGGAAGCAGGACATCCTAATTTGAACTGAGGGATGAACACACATCATGTGAACTCATGTAAAGGAGGGCTGTATATATAAACACCTCACTAACAGAAATGGTAATAACTAGCAGTGCCAAGAGTTTCTCTCAGAATTTCACTATCCACCTATGGCGGATTCAGGGTGCTGTGCGACAGTGAACAACATAACTCTGTTAAATAAAAAAATGCTAAAATAATAATAAAAGAATTTCACTATCAGATTCTCATGAAAAATTATGTCCTACTTCAAATACAGAAATAGAGTTTCTTAGAAAAACTGCCATCAAATTAAAGGAATGGATTGTTTGGGGGGAACTTTACTCACATCAACAAGCTGATTGACTCCACTTGCTGTTTTTGCCAGGGTGACAAGGTCTTCTTGCATCTTATCCACCCATGACTTGATACTGCAGAAATCAAACAAGAGAATGTTCTATCAGACCACTAGCAAAATAAGGCCACAAGCTGACATTTGATATGCACAGGTTATCCACGGATAATTCTTAAATTACCTTTAAATATGTCTCCTCTCTTAGAGCTACTACTATGCCTGCACCTCCTCCTAAAATCAATGAACCTCTTAGGATGCTGAAATATCACCAAATCAAAAGAAAAAAACATAAGTATATGCTTAATTTGTATGAAAATTTCATTAAAAACAAATTTATAAATGGAATAGTCTAAACTTTATATATTGCCTTGAAAGTCTGAATACAACACCAAGGGTGTGATAAATGTAGAGTACTTGAAAAATTCAAGCAAATGTGAAATATTTTAAAATATCTTATAATTCCAATGCCCAAGGATAGCCACTCAACAGTTTGATGTATTTCCTCCTAACCTTTTAAAATTATTTTATATGGTTGAACACATATTAGGCAAATTGACACCTTTTTGGGTTTTTAACAGTCTTCATTTGATACTTTTCCATGTCATTACAAGTTTTTTATAAACACTACATTTTAATGGCCACTTAATATTCCATTATCTCTAAATCCCATAATATACTTGATCATACTCCTTTTGAGAAGAAAAAATATATAGACCTAGAACATCATCGGCTTTAACTGTTAAAATTTCACACCAGTCTTAAGTGCATTCTAATATCCTCTGAAGGATGGAGGAAGCAGACATCCTAATTTGAACTGAGGGATGAACACACATCATGTGAACTCATGTAAAGGAGGGCTGTATATATAAACACCTCACTAACAGAAATGGTAATAACTAGCAGTGCCAAGAGTTTCTCTCAGAATTTCACTATCCACCTATGGCGGATTCAGGGTGCTGTGCGACAGTGAACAACATAACTCTGTTAAATAAAAAAATGCTAAAATAATAATAAAAGAATTTCACTATCAGATTCTCATGAAAAATTATGTCCTACTTCAAATACAGAAATAGAGTTTCTTAGAAAAACTGCCATCAAATTAAAGGAATGGATTGTTTGGGGGGAACTTTACTCACATCAACAAGCTGATTGACTCCACTTGCTGTTTTTGCCAGGGTGACAAGGTCTTCTTGCATCTTATCCACCCATGACTTGATACTGCAGAAATCAAACAAGAGAATGTTCTATCAGACCACTAGCAAAATAAGGCCACAAGCTGACATTTGATATGCACAGGTTATCCACGGATAATTCTTAAATTACCTTTAAATATGTCTCCTCTCTTAGAGCTACTACTATGCCTGCACCTCCTCCTAAAATCAATGAACCTCTTAGGATGCTGAAATATCACCAAATCAAAAGAAAAAAACATAAGTATATGCTTAATTTGTATGAAAATTTCATTAAAAACAAATTTATAAATGGAATAGTCTAAACTTTATATATTGCCTTGAAAGTCTGAATACAACACCAAGGGTGTGATAAATGTAGAGTACTTGAAAAATTCAAGCAAATGTGAAATATTTTAAAATATCTTATAATTCCAATGCCCAAGGATAGCCACTCAACAGTTTGATGTATTTCCTCCTAACCTTTTAAAATTATTTTATATGGTTGAACACATATTAGGCAAATTGACACCTTTTTGGGTTTTTAACAGTCTTCATTTGATACTTTTCCATGTCATTACAAGTTTTTTATAAACACTACATTTTAATGGCCACTTAATATTCCATTATCTCTAAATCCCATAATATACTTGATCATACTCCTTTTGAGAAGAAAAAATATATAGACCTAGAACATCATCGGCTTTAACTGTTAAAAATTTCACACCAGGGGCTTCCCTGGTGGTCCGTGGGTAAAGTGTCTACCGTGCAGTGCAAGGGACACTGGTTCGATCCCTGGCCTGGGAAGATCCCACGTGCTGTGGAATGGCTGGACCTGTGTGTCCAATTAGGAGCCAGTGCTCTGCAGCTCATGCGCCCAGAGTCGGTGCTCTGCAATGAGTGAGGCCACTGCAATGGGAGGCCCACACAGGCCAAGAATAAAGATGGATGAAAATAAATAAAAAAACAATGGAAGCGGCCAAAATTTTTTAAAAATAAGAAAAAAAAATGTCACTCCAACAAATGCCATAGTGCATAAAGCTTAAAAGCTTGGTCCTTAGCTAGACTCTTATATTCGGAATTACTAGATCAAGGTTTAAGTTCTACAGAAATAGTTTTGAGCATTAAAATTATGGCTGAATTTGAATTATCTAGTTCAAATTCTTTCAATGTACAGCTGAGCCTTGAACAACGTGGTGGGTTACGAACGCCACACCCCCAATAACTGAAAATCCACACGTAACCTTACAGTCAGCCCTCCATGGGTTGACATCCACGAATTCAACTCATGATGGATCATGTAGTACTATGCATTTACTGATAATCAATGTACTCTAGGCCCTTTGAGTGTAAACTCATGTTGTTCAAAGGCCAATTTAACATACTTTAGGTTAATGTAACGGAGATCTTAAAATAGGAGCTATGGATGTCAAGAGATCTTAGAAAATTCTAAACTGATGGTCTACCTTATTTTTCCTGCTTTTAGAGATAACCAATTACTACACAATTTTCCCCATTCTAATAAATTAAAGTTGAAATTCCTGTATATATTTCATTTATTCATCCTCATGTTGCGAAAAGACCAAAGGTGTGTATTCTTATCTGCCATTCAAATAAAAACACTAATAAGAACAATCGGAAATGATTATTTAAATCAGTATTTTATTTGAATTTCTCTCTACTGACACATGGCATGCATAGCTATCTGTTGCTTGTTTTATTCTTTGGATTTTATTAACACTAAACGTCTTCCCTCCATTATTTTCTTTGACTGACAGTTTTCCCTCCTTTTTCTTTTGACAATGTGATCTATTTAGTTTCTGTGTACTGTACTGGCAAATAATTTATACATTTAGACTGTAACTCTTAGGTATGTTTGTCTAAGAGTGAATATAAACTCTCAAACTTATCTATGAAACAGAAACAGACTTCCAGACATAGAGAACAGACTTGTGGTTGCCAAGGAGGAAGAGTGGTGAGCAAACTTTGGGAGTTTAGGAGTAACAGGGGCAAGCTAGTATACATAGGATGGATAAGCAACTAGGTCCTACTCTAAAGAACAGGGAACTATACTAAATATCTTGTGATAAACCAAAAAAAAGAATGAATAAAATGTAAAAAAACTTGGTCCTTAGCTAGACTCTTATATTCGGAATTACTAGATCAAGGTTTAAGTTCTACAGAAATAGTTTTGAGCATTAAAATTATGGCTGAATTTGAATTATCTAGTTCAAATTCTTTCAATGTACAGCTGAGCCTTGAACAACGTGGTGGGTTACGAACGCCACACCCCCAATAACTGAAAATCCACACGTAACCTTACAGTCAGCCCTCCATGGGTTGACATCCACGAATTCAACTCATGATGGATCATGTAGTACTATGCATTTACTGATAATCAATGTACTCTAGGCCCTTTGAGTGTAAACTCATGTTGTTCAAAGGCCAATTTAACATACTTTAGGTTAATGTAACGGAGATCTTAAAATAGGAGCTATGGATGTCAAGAGATCTTAGAAAATTCTAAACTGATGGTCTACCTTATTTTTCCTGCTTTTAGAGATAACCAATTACTACACAATTTTCCCCATTCTAATAAATTAAAGTTGAAATTCCTGTATATATTTCATTTATTCATCCTCATGTTGCGAAAAGACCAAAGGTGTGTATTCTTATCTGCCATTCAAATAAAAACACTAATAAGAACAATCGGAAATGATTATTTAAATCAGTATTTTATTTGAATTTCTCTCTACTGACACATGGCATGCATAGCTATCTGTTGCTTGTTTTATTCTTTGGATTTTATTAACACTAAACGTCTTCCCTCCATTATTTTCTTTGACTGACAGTTTTCCCTCCTTTTTCTTTTGACAATGTGATCTATTTAGTTTCTGTGTACTGTACTGGCAAATAATTTATACATTTAGACTGTAACTCTTAGGTATGTTTGTCTAAGAGTGAATATAAACTCTCAAACTTATCTATGAAACAGAAACAGACTTCCAGACATAGAGAACAGACTTGTGGTTGCCAAGGAGGAAGAGTGGTGAGCAAACTTTGGGAGTTTAGGAGTAACAGGGGCAAGCTAGTATACATAGGATGGATAAGCAACTAGGTCCTACTCTAAAGAACAGGGAACTATACTAAATATCTTGTGATAAACCAAAATGAAAGAATATGAAAAAATAGATATATGGATACCTGAGTCACTTTTCCTGTACAACAAAAATTGGTAACACAACATTGCAAACCAGCTATACTTCAACAAAAAAATGTTTTTTTAAAGGTAACTCTTTTGTCATAGGAGAATAAACTAATTCAAGGACCGAAGCCGATTTGCCCACCACAGTGCTGGCTCTGGCTAGTCGACATTCACACCAAATCGAGACTCCTCTTTCCTGACTACCAGCCTTCTCAGGAGAACGACAAGACGCATGGCTTTTAAAAAAAGTCGAAGAGCAGAAATCACTTCTAGTGATCCCAGCAGGAACTTCTCAAGGCATGGGTTCTTTAAAGCACGCAGGAGGACAAGCTCATCAGTAGATCAACCCTGTGGAAGGACAATAACTCTGGGTCCTTCCCTTGTCCTCCAGAAGTGTGTTAATGACTCTCAAACACTTCAGAAAAATTTTGTCTGAGAAAAAAAAAATCATACCACTCTTTATTAGCATCTAAAAGGCACTTATGCACATTTCGCCTTAGGAAACAGAGTGATGAAGAGTAATACTGAACCATTCTCTTACTGTGAATGACCAACAATCTGAATCTAAAATGGCAGGCAGCTATACCACTGAGAGCTGGTTCCCATCATTCCAAAGCCCAGCCAGGATCACTGGCTTCACTGCACCAGTTTCCACTTCTCCAAAAACAGGGTAGAAAAGTGCTGTTTTAAAAATAAACCTTATATTTCACAAGTGGAACTCAAGGAATTTAACCATGTTTGTCTTCACCTTAGGTAAAATGTTCAACAGTACTACAAAGTCATCAACTTTTTCAGCTAATTTTACATGGAACAGTATTAAAAATTAAATGTAGAAGTATTACATGGGAAAGGGAGCTAAAGGAGGTATATAAAGGAGAACATATAAAAGCATAATGAGCTGATTAACTAAAAAAGGAGCAAGGAAAATTGAAAATCAGTCATGAAAAAGAATGGAATGCCTTACAGGAAAACAGAGGCTTGATTTATATGTGAAAAATTTGTTGGTAAATAAAAAGGACATAAAAACTAAGGATACTTTCACACAAATGAAAATAAGAAAGAATATTTATTGAATTAGGCTGTATGAGTATTATTTTTTTAATGTTTATCAAGAAATATAAAAATCATATGGGGAAAGGGTATAGACTGGAGAGAAATTCACAGAACCATTAAAATAAATTATGCATGCCACAATATTCTAATCTGTGCTAATTACAAGCTGGTGTACATATTTGAAAAAAATTATAAATACTAATATTCTTACTATTCTATTAAATAAATATAATGTATTTCATTTTTACATTAAGAACAAAAAATTACAGTATGGGATGGGTTGGAGAAAAAAACATGGTTATAACTCTTTAATTTAGATGAGACTATTTCATTTCTCCAAGCAATTACTGAAAAAGACCTAAAACCTAAGAAAATGAATCATCTCTTCTCAAATATAATTACCAACTTTGACAAATAGTAAGAAGTGTTCCTGGCTTAAAATAAATGTGTTCTACATGTCTTTGGCTGGAAAACTCAGAGACAAAGACTATTTATGCAAAAAAAAAACAATATCCTGAATTCTGATTTATGCCAAGCTGATCCAAAAGGTGCCTTCTAACTTGACACCTAAGAGGACTGTCACTGCCAATGTTCATTGGAGTGAACCTGTTTTGGCTGAAAAACAATTCAGGAACCATCCAGTCTTCTCTGTCCCACTGACAAGTTGTCACATTTTATAGGATCAAAAAAACAGTCTTTTGTACTTCTCCAAAAACAGGGTAGAAAAGTGCTGTTTTAAAATAAACCTTATATTTCACAAGTGGAACTCAAGGAATTTAACCATGTTTGTCTTCACCTTAGGTAAAATGTTCAACAGTACTACAAAGTCATCAACTTTTTCAGCTAATTTTACATGGAACAGTTTTAAAAAATTAAATGTAGAAGTATTACATGGGAAAGGGAGCTAAAGGAGGTATATAAAGGAGAACATATAAAAGCATAATGAGCTGATTAACTAAAAAAGGAGCAAGGAAAATTGAAAATCAGTCATGAAAAAGAATGGAATGCCTTACAGGAAAACAGAGGCTTGATTTATATGTGAAAAATTTGTTGGTAAATAAAAAGGACATAAAAACTAAGGATACTTTCACACAAATGAAAATAAGAAAGAATATTTATTGAATTAGGCTGTATGAGTATTATTTTTTTAATGTTTATCAAGAAATATAAAAATCATATGGGGAAAGGGTATAGACTGGAGAGAAATTCACAGAACCATTAAAATAAATTATGCATGCCACAATATTCTAATCTGTGCTAATTACAAGCTGGTGTACATATTTGAAAAAAATTATAAATACTAATATTCTTACTATTCTATTAAATAAATATAATGTATTTCATTTTTACATTAAGAACAAAAAATTACAGTATGGGATGGGTTGGAGAAAAAAACATGGTTATAACTCTTTAATTTAGATGAGACTATTTCATTTCTCCAAGCAATTACTGAAAAAGACCTAAAACCTAAGAAAATGAATCATCTCTTCTCAAATATAATTACCAACTTTGACAAATAGTAAGAAGTGTTCCTGGCTTAAAATAAATGTGTTCTACATGTCTTTGGCTGGAAAACTCAGAGACAAAGACTATTTATGCAAAAAATAAACAATATCCTGAATTCTGATTTATGCCAAGCTGATCCAAAAGGTGCCTTCTAACTTGACACCTAAGAGGACTGTCACTGCCAATGTTCATTGGAGTGAACCTGTTTTGGCTGAAAAACAATTCAGGAACCATCCAGTCTTCTCTGTCCCACTGACAAGTTGTTAAGCACATTTTATAGGATCAAAGATTATTTTTATAGATATAAGGTATTACCCAGTTTTCCTAAAATGCATAGGCACTCTGCCTTTCAAACCTGGAATTAGAAGATAATAGTGGCTAGGAAATAATGGAAGCTCTCACTGACCACAAGGGACAACATTCACATGGACAAATTCTCCATCAGTCTTTCCCTTTCTCAGTAAACTATTAAGCACATATGTCTTTTTAAGCATTATTTTATTACATGTCTCTGGAAGGCACTATAATATCTTAGAGAAAGTTACAGAGGACATAGCCTTAAGATGATAAGAAACCAACACAGCAGTCCATGAAGGAAGAATTTGTTGTTTCTTCTCTACATTAGCCCATACAACAACTAGTAGTACTGTTGGAGAAGACGGTAAAAGCTGGAGGGATAGAAATGATATATGCGTTACTATCTGCTTGGGTTTAAAATTAGGTCTGGCAGAAAAGAGATAGAAGAGAAAAATAAGGTGATGTAAGGGAGGAAGAAGTATTTTTTTTCATCTAAATTCTTGACTGAGAATCCTGTAACAGAAGACAGATTAATAAGTGAAATGCATACAGTGTAAGTTTTACATGACACAAGAGCCTTCATAAGGAAACAGAGAATGGTTAAACCTGAATGAATATCTTTTTTTTTTTTTAATTTTTATTTCATTTTTTACTTTGTATTACAGAGTTTTGTTGTTTACAGATATGTATGATCCCAGATTAGTCACATGTGTATCCCCCTCATCCCACCCCTCCAGGCCGTCGCACAGCACACCTGCAGGATCCCCTTTTCTCATAGCGCAATGACAAAACAGACATGGACAGTAGACATATGGACATTGTGGGGAATGATCAGTGGGTAGGAGGCATAAAGGAAGTAGCATGAAAACCTATACTATCATAAGTGAAAAAAATACCTATTGTCATTGCGCTATGAATGAATATCTTTATGCCAGGTTTGATGAAATGCAGAAGGATGTGATGGGGATTTCCCTGGCAGTCCAATAGTTAGGACTCTGTGCTTTCACTATCAACAGCCCAGGTTCAATGCCTGGTTGGGCAACCAGGATCTCACACAACAGTATAGCCAAAAAATTAACTTTTTTAAAAAAAGAAAGATATGCGGGGATAAAGAATATAAGCTAAATATATTAAACACATTTCACTTTCTGTCCCATGTCTTTAAAGATAAGGATGCTCCTTGCTCCCAGGTAAAGGGAATGCATCAATCACTGGAGGGGAAGGTCAAAAAGTCCTTCCCAAACACCTTCAGCTTAAAACACTCAATAGGCCACGTAATCATATTCTGGAGTAGCATGCACTCAATCCCATCAATAGGATATGGAGTCCCTTAAAGTTTATCAACAGATGTGTGGGAGGGTGGTTAGAAGAAGTTTTCTGTAATAGTAGCTACTTAATGTATTTAAAAGTCAAGTGGAATTCAAGCAAATAGTTGGCCAGACCCAGGGTCTTAACTCTGAAGTGTTTATACTGTGTTCTCAAAATAACAGAGAGATAATGGAAAATGTGAAGTTAGCAAGTAACAAGATCGATTTAAGTATATAAGGACATGATAAAATAAATCTTGTGACAGGCGAGAGGATGGTAGCTTCAAGGGAAAACCAAAAGTAAGGAGGGAAGGTCTGGATAACATCTAAGAAATGAAGAGGGTTCAAAACAGCTCAGTATTAGCAAGAGTAGAGAGGGAAACAAATGGAAGACCAAGTAGGGACTTCTGTGGTCCAGTGGTTGGGATTCTGCACATCCACTGCAGGGGGTACAGACTCCATCCCTGGTCAGGGAACTAAGATCCTACATGCCATGCTATGCCACAGGAGCGAGCAAAAACAGAGAGAGAGAGAGACAAGGCAGAAGACATCAACTCAACAACATTCAAAAGGATGGATGACAGGATTTCAAGTGCTTCCTAGGTGGCACTAGAAGAACAGAGAGACAGAATAAAGCAAGTAATATAATCAAGTTTTCAGTAAATCTGAGAGAAAAATACTAGTATGCAACTAATATATCCTTTCAAAGTTAGATTTACCTGTAAGATGTCTTTCAAAAGACTATTGCATAGTACAGGAAACTTAAACAGAAAAAAAAAGGGTGGGGGAGAGATGGTGATCCATTTCACTTTGCATGCATTTGAGGAACAAATTCAGAACAGCACAAATTACACCCTGTTTCATCTATTGTAAAGTGCAGCAGTTGAGTACAAAGTGTCCGCTCTATATAGTTATCTATTTAATTGTTTTAAATGCTACAGAAAGAATTTGCCTTTTACTGGTTGGAATAATGGAGCCAAACTAATAACTAAGAAATGTTTTGGGCTTCCTTTGTGGCTCTGGGCTTCCATTGTGGCTCATAAACTGGAGGAAGGTCAAAGGCTTAAAACACTCAATAGGCCACGTAATCATATTCTGGAGTAGCATGCACTCAATCCCATCAATAGGATATGGAGTCCCTTAAAGTTTATCAACAGATGTGTGGGAGGGTGGTTAGAAGAAGTTTTCTGTAATAGTAGCTACTTAATGTATTTAAAAGTCAAGTGGAATTCAAGCAAATAGTTGGCCAGACCCAGGGTCTTAACTCTGAAGTGTTTATACTGTGTTCTCAAAATAACAGAGAGATAATGGAAAATGTGAAGTTAGCAAGTAACAAGATCGATTTAAGTATATAAGGACATGATAAAATAAATCTTGTGACAGGCGAGAGGATGGTAGCTTCAAGGGAAAACCAAAAGTAAGGAGGGAAGGTCTGGATAACATCTAAGAAATGAAGAGGGTTCAAAACAGCTCAGTATTAGCAAGAGTAGAGAGGGAAACAAATGGAAGACCAAGTAGGGACTTCTGTGGTCCAGTGGTTGGGATTCTGCACATCCACTGCAGGGGGTACAGACTCCATCCCTGGTCAGGGAACTAAGATCCTACATGCCATGCTATGCCACAGGAGCGAGCAAAAACAGAGAGAGAGAGAGACAAGGCAGAAGACATCAACTCAACAACATTCAAAAGGATGGATGACAGGATTTCAAGTGCTTCCTAGGTGGCACTAGAAGAACAGAGAGACAGAATAAAGCAAGTAATATAATCAAGTTTTCAGTAAATCTGAGAGAAAAATACTAGTATGCAACTAATATATCCTTTCAAAGTTAGATTTACCTGTAAGATGTCTTTCAAAAGACTATTGCATAGTACAGGAAACTTAAACAAAAAAAAGGGTGGGGGAGAGATGGTGATCCATTTCACTTTGCATGCATTTGAGGAACAAATTCAGAACAGCACAAATTACACCCTGTTTCATCTATTGTAAAGTGCAGCAGTTGAGTACAAAGTGTCCGCTCTATATAGTTATCTATTTAATTGTTTTAAATGCTACAGAAAGAATTTGCCTTTTACTGGTTGGAATAATGGAGCCAAACTAATAACTAAGAAATGTTTTGGGCTTCCTTTGTGGCTCTGGGCTTCCCTTGTGGCTCAGTGGATAAGAGCCTATCTGCCAATGCAGGGGACACAGGTTCAAGCCCTGATCCGGGAAGATCCCACATACCGCAGAGCAGCTAAACCCACACATCAACAAAGACCCAGCACAGCCAAAAATAAATAAATAAAAGGGTTTTTTTGTTTGTTTGTTTGTTTTTTTTTTAAAGAAATGTTCTAATAGGTCCTAGAAAGACTGACTGGGCTCCTAACTGCAGTTCACATAGTAAGTCCCCTGTTAAAAAAGAACGTGTGAACTTCCTGCTATTAGTAATAGGTTATTAAAACAGACATCTTTCTTTTACCTCCATCTTGAATTATCCCATTATCTCTATTAGTAATTATAGAGACTAGAGCAAAAAAGGAAGACAGTACTGTGTATATGTTAATCCCAATATCCTACTTTATAACCCCTCCTCACCCTTGCTTCCCCTTTGGTAACCAGCAGTTTATTGTTTACAAAAGAACCTACTGTATAGCACAGAGAACTCTGCCTAATACTCTGCATTGACCTATACGGGAAAAGAATCTTTAAGAGAGCAGACACATGTGTATGTATAGCTGGTTCACTTTGCTGTACAGCAAAAACTAAAACATTACAAATCAACTATACTCCAATAAAAATTAATTTTTTTCTTTTTTCTCAATATTTTTTTTACCTCTAAGTAATCATTCTCATCTTTTTATCCATCTTTTTTATTCTTTGGCCCATGTGGGCCTCCCATTGCAGTGGCCTCTCTTGCTGCAGAGCACTGGCTCCTAATTGGACACACCTGTCCAGCCGCTCCACGGCACATGGGATCTTCCCAGGCCAGGGATCGAACCAGTGTCCCCTGCACTGCAAGGCAGACTCTTTACCGACTGGATCACCAGGGAAGCCCCAATAAAAATTAGTCTTTAAAAAATATTTTTGAGTTATAGGAGATACACAGAAAAGAAAAGGGAATAGAAGAGAGCTGGTACAGTATGAGATTGAAAAGAGAAAGAGGACCAGGAAAATGAGAAGCCTGTACCATTATTTGTGGTTCTTGTCCTAAGGAAATTCTCTGCCTATGCTACTATTTTTAACGAAGAAGTTTATTTTTAACCCAAGGAAATCAGAGACATAGTTCTGCCCTGTGGACATGGGAAAAAATAAAAGTATCACAGGATCTAACAAACTATTTCAATTGTGCTGATACATAAATAGCTTATTCGTAAATTTCAAGTAATAAGCCCATATTTCAAAAATTATTCCACTTGCTATAAATATCCCACCAATGCCACTTTTTTCCTATTTTTGTTATATAATAAGCCACCCACAGTGTTCTCATACTTGGGCAACAAAACGTTAGTAAGCCTAAGATTTAGATAGCCTACACATACTACTTTACTAAATATGCATTTCTTATAACATGGGTAACTATATAATGAAATACTTTGTGTGTCTGTGTGTGTGAAAGGAACACTTGGTATCTACATTAAGCCTAAAATTGCTTGCAAGATGCATGTCATGCCAGGAACCTTAGCTCCTGAAATGTTCTCGATTTAAACCATTTTCAATAACACTGCTGCTCTGTTTTTAGAAAGCTGTTTAGACTTGTGAAATGTCTTACTATTTCATTTTTGTCTAGAGTCAATCCTGAAAGAAATGAAGGGACATGGTAGTGCTAATCAGACTGGAAACCTAAAGTACTCCAGAGCAACAGCAAAAAGGTTTCACCACTAAAAACAGATCTTGTCACCATCCCCCCACCCCCGCCCCCCAGGTACTGTTCGTGTTCCTCTGCCTTCATTTTCTGTCTGCCTCTCACTGCTGTGTGTGTGGGAGCGTAGGAGAGGGCGTTTAATCTGCTTTACAAATATACATACTTAAAATTCTCAAAGGCCAAAGATTCTCATATCCATGTCATGAGATCTACCTTTCTCACCATCTTGAATTGGTATTTGTTTTATCCCAGTATTTTCATTGTTTCTTTATTTAGTTATGATGTTTTTACCTCAGCTGCAGCAATCTGCTGCCAGCTTCCAAGACAACAAATGAGCAATACGCTTTCAGGCTGATGTTAATGTAATTCCCCGGGTTAGCTAGACGGGGGAGGGTTCTCATTCAAGGGATTTGCTCCCTGGAGGCCTGGAAAGCTTTGTTTTTATGCGTGCACCTCACCCTTAGTTACCACCTGGAGCAATGTCCCTCCAGCCTGGGGCAAGAGAGGTGTCCCAAATGGCCACACAACCTGCTGCTGGTGTTTCTAGGAACCAAATAAGCTGAATTTCAAATTGCACACTGCAAAACTTCCACTGACTTTCTTGAGGATTTTCTCTTTCATTGTTTCTCTATATTTTTTCTTAGGCATCACAGATAGTTAACAAGTTTTATTTTAGCCTAATTCAAGCGTGTAAAGATTATTTAATGTCATAATCAAATTTTCCTCATTTCCTTTCTTCTCTGAATAATTAACTGCACATCCATAACATTTCCCGTACTGCAAACTCCTCAAAAGTTTTTATGTTGGGATTCTTTTTTAAAAATACCAGTCCATCTATTTCCCTACATTGATTGGTATCTGAAGGGAGGCCAGTCTAAGGGTTTCACAAACATGTCAGTTTTGTTATGTTATTCAATCATGCTTTCCACTAGTCTCAAATGACATCTCTAAAGTCTATTCAGGGCCTGAAAATCATTTGCCAAGTCTGTACTTCAGTTCCTTCTTCTGGGCAAGTCCTCAAGCCCTCAGAAATTTGTTTTTTTCCTATGTTCCTAAGAATAGACATAGCCTGTCCTACAAAACATCACACACACGGATATACTGTCTTAGGTTAGTATTATTTTTCCCCAAGAATAGGTGGCTTCCATGACTGGATGGGCCAGGTTCTAGTTCTGTATTCTGAGAACATCTAGCACTTCTCTGAACCGATAAATGCTCAGTAGACAAAAGTCAGCATCCACAGCAACACGGCACACCTACGGGCCTAGGGCTGCTCTAAAGACGTTAACGTGAACAAACTCTTGAATTCTCGTAAAGTGTTATTAGGCAGATACTATTACAAATCTCAACTTACAGATCAGGAAATTAAGGCAAAGAATACTTGTCCAAAATGGTCAGATCCTCAGCTGCAGCAATCTGCTGCCAGCTTCCAAGACAACAAATGAGCAATACGCTTTCAGGCTGATGTTAATGTAATTCCCCGGGTTAGCTAGACGGGGGAGGGTTCTCATTCAAGGGATTTGCTCCCTGGAGGCCTGGAAAGCTTTGTTTTTATGCGTGCACCTCACCCTTAGTTACCACCTGGAGCAATGTCCCTCCAGCCTGGGGCAAGAGAGGTGTCCCAAATGGCCACACAACCTGCTGCTGGTGTTTCTAGGAACCAAATAAGCTGAATTTCAAATTGCACACTGCAAAACTTCCACTGACTTTCTTGAGGATTTTCTCTTTCATTGTTTCTCTATATTTTTTCTTAGGCATCACAGATAGTTAACAAGTTTTATTTTAGCCTAATTCAAGCGTGTAAAGATTATTTAATGTCATAATCAAATTTTCCTCATTTCCTTTCTTCTCTGAATAATTAACTGCACATCCATAACATTTCCCGTACTGCAAACTCCTCAAAAGTTTTTTATGTTGGGATTCTTTTTTAAAAATACCAGTCCATCTATTTCCCTACATTGATTGGTATCTGAAGGGAGGCCAGTCTAAGGGTTTCACAAACATGTCAGTTTTGTTATGTTATTCAATCATGCTTTCCACTAGTCTCAAATGACATCTCTAAAGTCTATTCAGGGCCTGAAAATCATTTGCCAAGTCTGTACTTCAGTTCCTTCTTCTGGGCAAGTCCTCAAGCCCTCAGAAATTTGTTTTTTTCCTATGTTCCTAAGAATAGACATAGCCTGTCCTACAAAACATCACACACACGGATATACTGTCTTAGGTTAGTATTATTTTTCCCCAAGAATAGGTGGCTTCCATGACTGGATGGGCCAGGTTCTAGTTCTGTATTCTGAGAACATCTAGCACTTCTCTGAACCGATAAATGCTCAGTAGACAAAAGTCAGCATCCACAGCAACACGGCACACCTACGGGCCTAGGGCTGCTCTAAAGACGTTAACGTGAACAAACTCTTGAATTCTCGTAAAGTGTTATTAGGCAGATACTATTACAAATCTCAACTTACAGATCAGGAAATTGAGGCATAGAGATGTTAAATTACTTGTCCATGGTCACAGAATTAGTAACTGGCAGAGTTAAGCAGTTTGCCCTTAAAGACCAAGTCTACCATCTTAATAA
This sequence comes from Tragulus kanchil, assembly GCA_022376925.1. Taxonomy (NCBI): domain Eukaryota; kingdom Metazoa; phylum Chordata; class Mammalia; order Artiodactyla; family Tragulidae; genus Tragulus; species Tragulus kanchil. Next base: position 96,209,056 of record JAIOJX010000030.1, read on the forward strand.
ATGCTAATGGATATGATGTGAATCATAGCTTATTTTCATTATTAAGACATCAAACAGCAGTCTTTTAACTCTCCTCTCATCCTAACTTACAAATGTCTTATGTTTTCTCTGTTATAGACTTTCATAGGCCTGTGCTCAAGTTTGTTTCATTGATGTAAACAGAGAAAATAACAATTGCCAAAGTCTTATTTTTACAAGGTAAGAAAAAAATAATAACTAGAAAATAACAACTTAAAAAACTATTACTGAGAAAAGCCAGGTATTTTCTTCCTGAAAAGACATTCATATCTATCTATGTAGCAATTTTCCCTCAAATTATCAAATAATTATCAGATTATCAAATAAACAAGCACTAGTTGTAGTCACAAAATCACGATTTTTACTGCTTCCATTAACTTAATAGCATGGCATCCACAGCATTAGGTACACAGCCACTGACTCATAAGATACACAACACGTACAAACACCTGACACAGAGTAGCAGGTCAGATGTAAAGTCAGCCCTGCCATGTTTTTAAATATAAAATATTCCAGAAGCAACATTAAATCCTTCAACTATGAATGGAAAATAAGACTGTCTTAGCTGGCCTTCACTGTGTTCATAATGCAAATTCACATACACAAACAAATGCATGGATATAAAAGTCTGGACCCAAACCAACTTGTATCATGCTCCTTTTAAAGACAGCTCCTAATGTAATTTGTCTGACAGGTAATCCATGACAGAGTTTATCAATCAAAAAGCCATTCATGTAAATTTATTAAACTCAGAAATTAGAAAAATAAATAACTTTCTTTTTGAAGACCATCAGAAGGAGCATATTAAATGTAGCCCATCTGTAACATTTTTCTTTTCCTGAGTATTTAAGCACAGGATTCTAGGAAAACAGAATGTTTTTCAAATATGAAATAGTAAATATCTTCCCAGCTCAGAAAGCACACTAAAGTTTAATTGCTTTCAACCTTTTTGTCCTCACAGACGTGTAGTTCTCTTGGACCGTCTTTGCCTGAGCAGCATGTTCACTGCCCTTGTGTTCCTTCCTCTCTGAGGGTCTGAGCACACTAAGTGTTCCGAGTAGAAGACTTCTTCTTGGAAGGGATTACAACCAGTTCCCCTTCCTGATCTGGGCTCAATAGAAGCACAAAGATGAACTAATTTTTTTTTTTTAATCAAATAGGTTTTCTTCCATTAACATAGTAAAATTAACAATAAGAACTGTGTTTAACAATGAATTTATGCTTATCAAGTGGTGAAAAAGTTACAATTTATAGCACAATCAAATAACTCCTTGCCAAGATGCAACCACAGGTGAAAATTTTATACAAATGTCAAAGTAATAAAAGAAAGAAATCATTTTCAATTCCTTGGTCACAATTTCAAGCAGTTTTTATTTGAATAATTGAAAATACAGAGTCACCATGTGAAGTGAAAGTCATGTAGTCATGTCCCACACTCTGCAATGCATGGATGAGCCATGGAATTCTCCAGGCAAGAATAATGGAGTGGGTAGGCTTTCTCTTCTCCAGGGTATCTTCCCAGCCCAGGGATGGAACCCAATTCTCCTTCACTGCAGGTGGATTCTTTAGCTTCTGAGCCATGAAGGAAGCCCATAATTGCTAATGCTTAAATAATAACATTTTAAGATTATGACCTTTGATGGATTATATGTGGGAAAATAGGTCAAAAATCTAGGCAATTAAATAGAAAAAATATGTATGTAGCTAAATCCAGTTGAAGTTTCTATGTCAGGTATTTAGTAAGTTTAAAAACCATTGTATGGAGTTCCCTAGTGATGCAGGGGTTAGGACTCAGCATTGGTGACTACCAATCCCCAGTAGGGGGGAAACTGAGATCCTATAAGCTGTGCAGTGCAGTCAAAATATATATATAGAAAAGAATGAAAACACAGCAATGGAAAAGAAAAAAAAAAACAACAACAACGCAAAAGCATGATTCATATATGTATAATTACAAGTTAATTTTAAATACAAACTAATTTTTCTAGTTAAAAACTAGTCTTTAATATCAGATAATTCATAACTATCAACACAAATTTTAAAAAGTAAAGAAGTGTAAAAAGCATATTTTTCTTTATCGTAAAGCAAATGACAAGATGGTCACTTGGATTTAAATTCTTTCTACAAATGTAATATAAACACTTAAAATACAATGGTTGATCTCTTCAAACATAGTATCATTTGAGTTAGTATTTCAATCCTCAGTGGGTTTCCTGGTAGCTAAGATAGTAAGGAATCCTCCTGCAATCGAATCCTCCTTCGATCCCTGGATCAAGAAGATCTCCTGGAGAAGGAAGTGGCTATCCACTCCAGTATTCTTGCCTGGAGAAACTCAGAGACAAAGGAGCCTGGCAGGCTACAGTCCACGGGGTCCTGAAGACTCAGACATGACTAAGTGACTAATACGTTCACTTTAATATCATCCACATCTGAAATAATTCTTCTACAATCAGAAAGGATGACTTAGAAACTGATCTCATTCATTAATTTTAGAAACAGGCAGTAAGTATTTCATAAGCCTTCATTAAAAGAGGAGAATAGTTTGGCTCCAGAGGGCTACAGTAAAATGGCAAGCCCATGGAATTCATCATCTTTATGAAACAGGAAGGAATCAAGGAACCAGTAGCATTATTTAAACATCAGCATTCCTAGCAGGCTTCTAATTCTTTTTCATTTATAGTTATTGTCACTGTTCCTCAGGCTCCACTTAGACACCCCAATGTGGATTTCAGCAAGCAATTTTGAAACGGACCACCCTGTACTGTAATGTGAAAATCTAAAGATTTCTGAAGTCAGAGCTATGAATCATATGTGACTCAGCAGCCTCCCACAGGCCTGATATCCCATGTTTTTTCCCTGAAAATGTTCCCTCTGCACGGTAGAGGCTGAATGGAATCCCTTATTACTATTCAGAAACCACAAAAGAATCTGAGCACAGGCAGCCCATTAGAATTCATGCTAACAGGCTTAGGTCACTGCAGTACAGAGGGGAAAAAAAACAGAAAGAAAGAAAAATCCCAGTGCCACATCTGTTGCTATCTGGAGAACCCATCGTTTCAGCTACTCATGCTATACTGACCCCAAGTTCCAGATCAAGCTCTCTTATCTCTTGATCACAACAGGGAAAGCATAACCGCATACACATTTATATCACCTCTGAACATCTTGCAACTAAAAACTCGAGTTATTTTTCCAGTTAATGCAGGTAATAAACATTAATTCAGTTTTAAAAATTACAGAAAAATATACCTCAGGCATGTAGTACAGTTTCCTACTTAATGATTTCCATATACATTACCCATAAAAATTGCCAAGTCTCCCAAATACTTTCTGGAATAGGTATTCATTACCATAATTCCCCTACATATGAACAAGTTCTGTTCTGAAAGCCTGTTCCTAAGTCCAGTTTTGTTCCTAAGTCCAACAAAGTTACAGCCTAAGGTACCCAACTAACACAATCAGGAATACAGTACAGTACCGTAGTAGGTTTATCATACTTTTGATCCAAATTAATTATTTTTCATATTAGAGTACGGCACCTTGTCCTGTACAATAGTGCAGGACAGCTGGCATACAGAGGCTGGCATTGAGTGAACAAGCAAGAAGAATTGCTGATTTGAGGAGGGAGAGGAGATGGGAGGTGGGAGAGCTGAAGGATGGTCAGCAACAGGAGACAGACGGCAAGCTGCAACCTCACTTATGCCTGATGTTGGTGGCACAGGTTCCATTCAGGATTCAATTTTATTTACCCTCTTTAAAAAATTACCCAGCGATGTCTAAGCAGTAGAATCTCTTCAGTTCTTCACTTCTTCCTCTCTTCTCTCTTCACCCTTGAGCGGGGGTCCAGTTCCATCAGATTTTGGGACCTTGTGTTGGCATATCAAGGTGTTCTGTGACGTCATCCTCTTGCAGACCTAGCTCCAGCTTCTCACTGAGGGTCACTAAGTGGCTGGAGACCATGAAAATCACGAACACATTGCAGGCAAAGGGTCTTCCACATCCCATTCATGGTGACAAACAACATATTACGCCAAGCAAAGTCACTATTTTTTATGGCCTTGCTGATGTCATAATCCTTCCAAAATTGTCACAAGGTTTTCCTTATCATTCACCTTTACCACCTGACAAAAAGCCTGACGTAAACAGTATTTCCTGAAAGTTGCTATAACCCCCTGGTCCACTGGCCGCATGAGCATGTTAGTAGTTGGTGGGAGAAGTGTGTTATTTTGACATCGGGATGAACGCTGTCCATGAATGAGGGCTGGCCCAGGGCAGTGTCAACAGCAAAAGAATGTTGACTGGAACATCCTTCTCCAGGCAGCATTTTTCTATCTCTGGCATTAAGTAGTAGAAAAACCAGTCCTCAAAAATGGCTAGGTTTGGGGGCTTCCTCTTCCACACAACAGGAGGAGAGCCCTTGGCTATGGTTTCCAAGGCTCTTAGGCTCTCTGAATGATAAATTAAAAGGTTTCAGCTTTATATCACCAGAAGCATAGCCACAAAATAAGAGCCTGTCCTTCGCTGCTTTATAGACTGGCATCAATTTTTCCTTACTCATGTAACTTTGCTCTGGCATCTCTTCCAGTATAGTCCTGTCTCATCCATATTAAAAACTTTTCTCAGGTAAATACTGTACATGATGTCATGAATAATTTCTTGAATTGGTTCAGGAAATTTCCAGTCAGCTACTATGTCTGTACTTGCTACTTATTTTACGTTATGAAGGTTGGTTCTAGCCTTAAATGTGCATGCACATCTTTAAAAAGTTCGCAGCTTGAAGATTTATATATAGGGGACTTACTGTATCTTACTGACAATCTTTTAGCTTTAAGGTAAAAACTATTAGAAAGCTCATCCAGTCTAAAAAATTTATGGTACATTTCTCTCATAATATATTAGGCAACCATCCAAAATAAGCTACCTTTTATATATCACCTCTATATGGCTTAATTTTTTTATCACTTTGAAATTTGCAAGTAAAATTAAAACTTTTAGTGAAAAAATTGTTTTCAGACATGCAATTCCTAACTCCTAGTCAAAAAACAACGGATGCATTTAATATAGCTGTGGCCATCTAACAGCCCTACTTTTGTTTGTCTTTATACTAAGATTTGAACAAAATAAAAAGGAAAATAAAACACATGTATGTAACAGGGAAAATGAGAATTTACATATTCTCCTTCTTATTAAGAAAAACAGTCACCAAATAAAGACAAACAGGTGATAATGATTAATAAACATTTCATGAAAGATTTTTTTTCGCCCCAGTTGACCTTTCATGGAGCAGTAACTTTGAAGATATGAAGAGAAATCAACTGGGCTTCAAGTGTCCTCAAGAGCCTAGGGAACAAACTGAAGCAAATTCAAAGTCCTGAAGCTACACCTCAACAGGAAAGTCAGTTTGGACAGGGCAGCAATTTTGCTCATGTAAGTTTAATAGAAATATTTTTTCTGGTCATACGGTTAGTTCTAGAACCTGGGTTTGGGGTTTAGGGGTAGACTGTGTTTGGCTTCAATCAGGTTCTCAGGACTACAGATCTTGAAGATTCAGCAGCCAGTGTCCAAAAGGAAAGTTGGAGCCAAGAACCAAAAGAGTTGCCCACAGAAATAAAGGTTCAAGTAAGCTGGGTAAAAAGAATACAGGGCTCTAGGAATAGAAGAGCAACTGGAGAAATAATACAGCAAAGGACAGAAACAGAGCATAACTGGGGATCAAAGGAGTAGTCCAATAATTTCAAAACCTGGTAAAGGACTTGTCTATAGAATTTCTGTATTCTCGTCCACCTGTCGATTCAAAGGGAGCTTCTAAAAGCCCTGAATATGCCATGAGAGAGATAGCCATGAAGGTTTGTTTAAAGACCTCTACCATTTATATAAATTCTTACTCTAAGACCCCAAAGTGCATCATGCAAAATGTCACTACAATGGGAAGTTAACTTGGTTTTACCATTTCTTTTAGACAACTGAAGCTTAAGAAGTAAATATATTTATCTTTCTGTTAATGCCAGAACTCCAATTAGAACCTTTAGTGAAAAAATTGTTTTCAGACATGCAATTCCTAACTCCTAGTCAAAAAACAACGGATGCATTTAATATAGCTGTGGCCATCTAACAGCCCTACTTTTGTTTGTCTTTATACTAAGATTTGAACAAAATAAAAAGGAAAATAAAACACATGTATGTAACAGGGAAAATGAGAATTTACATATTCTCCTTCTTATTAAGAAAAACAGTCACCAAATAAAGACAAACAGGTGATAATGATTAATAAACATTTCATGAAAGATTTTTTTTCGCCCCAGTTGACCTTTCATGGAGCAGTAACTTTGAAGATATGAAGAGAAATCAACTGGGCTTCAAGTGTCCTCAAGAGCCTAGGGAACAAACTGAAGCAAATTCAAAGTCCTGAAGCTACACCTCAACAGGAAAGTCAGTTTGGACAGGGCAGCAATTTTGCTCATGTAAGTTTAATAGAAATATTTTTTCTGGTCATACGGTTAGTTCTAGAACCTGGGTTTGGGGTTTAGGGGTAGACTGTGTTTGGCTTCAATCAGGTTCTCAGGACTACAGATCTTGAAGATTCAGCAGCCAGTGTCCAAAAGGAAAGTTGGAGCCAAGAACCAAAAGAGTTGCCCACAGAAATAAAGGTTCAAGTAAGCTGGGTAAAAAGAATACAGGGCTCTAGGAATAGAAGAGCAACTGGAGAAATAATACAGCAAAGGACAGAAACAGAGCATAACTGGGGATCAAAGGAGTAGTCCAATAATTTCAAAACCTGGTAAAGGACTTGTCTATAGAATTTCTGTATTCTCGTCCACCTGTCGATTCAAAGGGAGCTTCTAAAAGCCCTGAATATGCCATGAGAGAGATAGCCATGAAGGTTTGTTTAAAGACCTCTACCATTTATATAAATTCTTACTCTAAGACCCCAAAGTGCATCATGCAAAATGTCACTACAATGGGAAGTTAACTTGGTTTTACCATTTCTTTTAGACAACTGAAGCTTAAGAAGTAAATATATTTATCTTTCTGTTAATGCCAGAACTCCAATTAGAACCTTATTCTTGACGGTCTCAATCAGATTCTTCCTGCTGGATTCTTCAGAAAAGCCATGAGACTGTCTTTGAGTAAATTCAAGAACCATGTATAGGGCTTCCCCTGGTGGTCCAGTGGGTAAGGACACCACCTTGCAATGCAAGGGGCGCTGGTTCAATCCCTGGCCTGGGAAGATCCCATGTGCCGCGGAGCGGCTGGACCAATGTGTCCAATTACCGCGCTGGAGCTCTGCGACGACAGAGGCCACCGCGATGGGAGGCCCACAGAAGCCAAAGAACAAAGACGGATGAAAATAGAGAAATGAAAGACCAATAGAAGTGGCCCACTCGTCCCCCTCCCTCCCCACCTCACCCCCCAAAAGATAAATAAATAAAATAAAATAAACAAAACAAAACAAAAAAGAACAGTGTATATACTTTCCATCTAAAGGAAACACTTCTATCAGACCTACAGTTTCTCATTTCCATCCAAACTGGTCTTATTCCTTATGTTCACTCCTCGGATTTGACAGGAGGGGAAGTGAGTAGGGTGAATAGGCAGGCAATAGAATTAATCAAAGAGACTCCATTACGCCCATCACAATACCTCCCCCTCTTTATTAGAAAACCAGGAGTGCACAGAACTGGGAAGCCCGGGGGAAATAACATGCTCCTGATTAACCAACTCTCCCTGAATTTATAACATAGTTGCCTGGTAGTAGATAAGATTAAATGAAGGAAAATGAAACAGAAGAAATTGGAAGAGATTCAGAGGACCCACAGGAAAAGAAAGAAATCACAAGAAGAAATGAGCAAGAGGGGCACACAGAATTTGAGAGGAGCAAGGAGAAGAGTACAGAAAAAGAAAGAATACTAAAAATAAATGCATGTTTCTAAAAATGAATGTGGAATTTCTGCTAAAAAGATGAAAATTTACTTTCACACCTCTGAAAAATCTGGGCTCATCACCAAAAACTTTAATCAAACCACCATTTATATTGTTTAAATGATCATTCCAACTTTTGGGATATACAATTAATAGTCCTATAAACTAAAATAATATATCCTTTAATCCCATTTAATAATGAATATAGGATTGCTTTGCTCTATTTCTCATATCATTATGAAATCAAATCTCTTTTAAGACTATATTTATATGAATTATTATTTACATTCAACTTATTATTAGGAAAAATAATGTTCATTCATCTTTATAATTCAAGTACACATCTTTTCAGTGTGGATGACAGACTTGAATAATACTGATTTTTGCTGTGTTGATCACTGACTTATCAATAAATGAATGGTGATTTGTTTATAGCAGTCATTAAGTTGGCTCCCTGCAGAGAACTGGAGCTCATATTTGTGCATCTTCACATTTTAGCCACACTTACATCTGAACATATCCATGAAAGACGCAATTTTATTTTATTCCACTAAATATGGAGGTGCCATAGTATATCCTACTTCTGTATCTTAGGCCACCATCTTTGCCTTCTCTTCAGGAGTTCTATGTGGCTACTAAGGAGAGGTTTAAAGGACGGCTAAAGTCATACTGTTTGATTTGCTCAACCATACACATTATTTTCTATTGAGTATAGTCGATGGCACAGGACTTGGGAAGTCAAGCTACTATGGGGAGGTAGTCTTGGTAGTGCTCTATAACCTGGCTGGGGGTTATATTTCCTTACCTTTCAGCTAATGAACTAGAGATTCTTTAGCACTTGGACCCTCAGAATGGGAAACAAACCCAAAAGCCAAGTAACTCCTGAGTCAACTCTTCTTCGAGATAGCTCACTGCTACACAGCTGAGCTGGTAAAGAATCCTCCTACAAAGCAGGAGACATCAGTTCGATTCCTGGGTTGGGAAGATCCCCTGGAGAAGGGAATGGCTACATACTGCAGTATTCTTGCCTGGAGAATTCCATGGACAGAAGAGCCTGGCAGGCTATAATCCACAGGTTGCAAAGAGTAAGACACGATTGAGAGACTTTCATTTTCATAGCGGAGATAAAAGAAACCTAGATCTTGAACTTGACACTGTTGATTTTGACACCATCACCGAACAGCATGTTCTTACCTCCTCTTTCTTCTGTCTGCCATATTTTCTTTCCATATCTTCTTATTTCTCCTCATTCCTTTAAACCCCAGGGCAAGGACACATTCCAAACCACCGTAGCTAAACACATCTGTGTCCCACCTCCTGTCCTTCATATCAGGCTACTATTGTTACTTAAGGAGATTCACAATCTTGAAATTTTTATATCTATTTACTTGTTTTAACACTCTTTCCTCTAGTAGAATGTAATCAACTCAAGAGAAGGTCTTTTTCATCTGAAACCAAAAGGACTTAGCTTTGCAGTGGGATAAAATAGTTACCCAATAAAATATTAACTGAATAAAATAAAGAACTGTTGGGGGAAAGCAAAGAGAATGTCTAAAATGGATAATCCACATTTATGCACAAGACATGATAAACAAGGCTGTTGTTCTAGTAACATCATGTGGAAAAAAATTACATTCCACACATCTAAATTTTCATACAAAATGTCCATAGAATTCTGTCAGGTCATTTTGGAAATGAGAAAAAATAAAAGGGTCATTGTTTCCCTAGAGCAAAAAGTAGACAATTCAAAAGGGGGGGACGCCTTTGGATCGGCAACTGCAATACAACTGGATTAGCAATTTCTGGACACTGTCCACCTCCATCAGGTGGGACACGGCACTGCACACCACTGTCATTCTTCCCAGCTACCTAAACTTCAACTGCTGTGATGATGGGAATGTTTCTCATCATTTGCAGAAACTTCAGCGCAAGGGATTATGGAGGCCTTTTCCCTATGAAGTTGAAGTATTGCCATACTACAGTCAAGTTTTACATTCTTCAGAGAAAAGCACCTACACAAATTGTGAAGAAATACACTAAGGTTACTATTTAACATTGTTTAGGTTTGTCAATGGCTAAAATGACTTCTAAAATCTCATTAAGTTCTATGAAACAGGAAAGTAGTGACACTATGGCTGCTGTCCCCATTCACAGGCAAAAGCAGAATCTAAAACTAAAGTGGAAACTGAATATCTCTACTGCTTCATTTTTAGACTTTAAACAAATCAACATACCATTTTATTTTACTTTGAATTGATAGAGACTATTCATTCCAAGGAATGCATTATTTTCCATGTTTTACATTTTCCTAGGTAGTTGTTTAGAGACTGCCATTCTATTACTGAATAACAGTAACAACAACAAATTAAACCCCTACAAATTTGTTACTCAAAATTAGCATAATTTATCATTTCACTCCCTGTTCAGAAATTTCCAGGTACATCCAATAAATTACATTTTATTGTTTTATGAGGAGCTTCGACAAACTGGCACCTCCCATATTTCCAGTCCTTTCTTCTGTCAATACTTTCTCTTCTTTCATTGTATGTAACAATGGTCCTAATATCATTCTCACTACAAAATAACTGAATAAAATAAAGAACTGTTGGGGGAAAGCAAAGAGAATGTCTAAAATGGATAATCCACATTTATGCACAAGACATGATAAACAAGGCTGTTGTTCTAGTAACATCATGTGGAAAAAAATTACATTCCACACATCTAAATTTTCATACAAAATGTCCATAGAATTCTGTCAGGTCATTTTGGAAATGAGAAAAAATAAAAGGGTCATTGTTTCCCTAGAGCAAAAAGTAGACAATTCAAAAGGGAGGACGCCTTTGGATCGGCAACTGCAATACAACTGGATTAGCAATTTCTGGACACTGTCCACCTCCATCAGGTGGGACACGGCACTGCACACCACTGTCATTCTTCCCAGCTACCTAAACTTCAACTGCTGTGATGATGGGAATGTTTCTCATCATTTGCAGAAACTTCAGCGCAAGGGATTATGGAGGCCTTTTCCCTATGAAGTTGAAGTATTGCCATACTACAGTCAAGTTTTACATTCTTCAGAGAAAAGCACCTACACAAATTGTGAAGAAATACACTAAGGTTACTATTTAACATTGTTTAGGTTTGTCAATGGCTAAAATGACTTCTAAAATCTCATTAAGTTCTATGAAACAGGAAAGTAGTGACACTATGGCTGCTGTCCCCATTCACAGGCAAAAGCAGAATCTAAAACTAAAGTGGAAACTGAATATCTCTACTGCTTCATTTTTAGACTTTAAACAAATCAACATACCATTTTATTTTACTTTGAATTGATAGAGACTATTCATTCCAAGGAATGCATTATTTTCCATGTTTTACATTTTCCTAGGTAGTTGTTTAGAGACTGCCATTCTATTACTGAATAACAGTAACAACAACAAATTAAACCCCTACAAATTTGTTACTCAAAATTAGCATAATTTATCATTTCACTCCCTGTTCAGAAATTTCCAGGTACATCCAATAAATTACATTTTATTGTTTTATGAGGAGCTTCGACAAACTGGCACCTCCCATATTTCCAGTCCTTTCTTCTGTCAATACTTTCTCTTCTTTCATTGTATGTAACAATGGTCCTAATATCATTCTCACTACAAAATAACATGACTTCAACAAAACATAATTTTGCATAAAAATTCAGAAATTTGAAATAATCTTAGTATATAGTATGCTACTAAAAATATCATATACTCTTTTTTTTCCTAATTACAAACTGTTCACATTCTACTTTCTCAACTAGAAATACCTCTTCTCTGAAATTTTTCTCTTAAAAAATTTCCAGTCATCCTTTTAAGACCAAATTGAAACACTTAACTTCTCAGGAAATTTCTCCTGGATATAGTATGATGTACTTGCAATATTTCAATGGTGTTGAATTTAACAGTAACTATTTGTCAAGTTCTCCACTGAACTCTTAGCTTCATGGCAACAATCAAATTGACTAGTGCTGGACACATAGTAGGAATGTAGTAAATGCTTAATGAATTAATGTTAATTCTAAAAAATAACTCTTGCCATTCCTTCCTCCTTTCCATTCTTACTTTGAAGGACTTTTCCCTCCAGTATGGTCTGTTGCAATAGTCCTCTAATGGGTCAATCTGACTATAACTTCCTCTGCCCCTTTTTCCCAAAATACCACACTGGGCTAACTGTGCCCTTTATACAGAGGCCCTTTGAAAAATCACTTGTTCTATATATAAGATTAAAAACCTTTCATTAAAATCAAATTCTGTAAAATGCTTAATGTGTAATTTCATTACAAGGCTATAGGCCTGGAATATTGTACGACAGTTTGTCATTTCCATGCTTTCATTAAAATGCCCCTCAGTATTTTTTCTATGTTTAATAAACATTCTATTATTATTAAAAGAAAATGAAATAAACTGATTTTTAATTTTATGTATTAAACAAATTAATAAGATAAGAAGCTCAAAAACTGTAGTTATTTGACTTGTATTATCATTACTATATATTTTTATATAATACAAAAAGTATGCTCAAATACATCAATTTACATTTAACTTCCATTCTAATATTCTCAAAATAAAAATATGACAAATATTAATACAAAATAAATTATAAAGACTAAGTATTATGAACATGAGCATTCCTCAAAAATCGTGTCGTCTTCTGGAAATTAGTGTGAGATTTCTGACTGAATTTAACATGTGCACAAATCAGTTCTCTAAGCAATAACTTACAGAACAGATTGATACAAGGAAAAAGAAATATATTCAGTAAGGCAAAATCTCATTCTATATAAAATTATGGAAATATACCATAGAAAATAATTTTTATTTTCTAATCTTACCTAAAACCTTAAAGAAAATACCTCTTCTCTGAAATTTTTCTTAAAAATTTCCAGTCACCAGCAATTGAAACACTTAACTTCTCAGGAAATTTCTCCTGGATATAGTATGATGTACTTGCAATATTTCAATGGTGTTGAATTTAACAGTAACTATTTGTCAAGTTCTCCACTGAACTCTTAGCTTCATGGCAACAATCAAATTGACTAGTGCTGGACACATAGTAGGAATGTAGTAAATGCTTAATGAATTAATGTTAATTCTAAAAAATAACTCTTGCCATTCCTTCCTCCTTTCCATTCTTACTTTGAAGGACTTTTCCCTCCAGTATGGTCTGTTGCAATAGTCCTCTAATGGGTCAATCTGACTATAACTTCCTCTGCCTTCCAAACTACCACACTGGGCTAACTGTGCCCTTTATACAGAGGCCCTTTGAAAAATCACTTGTTCTATATATAAGATTAAAAAAAAACCTTTCATTAAAATCAAATTCTGTAAAATGCTTAATGTGTAATTTCATTACAAGGCTATAGGCCTGGAATATTGTACGACAGTTTGTCATTTCCATGCTTTCATTAAAATGCCCCTCAGTATTTTTTCTATGTTTAATAAACATTCTATTATTATTAAAAGAAAATGAAATAAACTGATTTTTAATTTTATGTATTAAACAAATTAATAAGATAAGAAGCTCAAAAACTGTAGTTATTTGACTTGTATTATCATTACTATATATTTTTATATAATACAAAAAGTATGCTCAAATACATCAATTTACATTTAACTTCCATTCTAATATTCTCAAAATAAAAATATGACAAATATTAATACAAAATAAATTATAAAGACTAAGTATTATGAACATGAGCATTCCTCAAAAATCGTGTCGTCTTCTGGAAATTAGTGTGAGATTTCTGACTGAATTTAACATGTGCACAAATCAGTTCTCTAAGCAATAACTTACAGAACAGATTGATACAAGGAAAAAGAAATATATTCAGTAAGGCAAAATCTCATTCTATATAAAATTATGGAAATATACCATAGAAAATAATTTTTATTTTCTAATCTTACCTAAAACCTTAAAGAAAATAATCTAACCCAAATTTAGAATAATTTACAAAGAAGATCCCTGAGCACTATTTACAAAACCTTAAATACTGATAAAATTTTTGACCAGGAGGAGAACTTATAAACAATCTACAACAATGGATGATTAACTATTAACTGTGTATAGAGTCAAGAGATGAATTATCTTCCTTTACATATTCTTACATTTTACTACCTTAAGGTATAGTTAAGGGAAAAGATTACTACTAAGAACAAGAACAATACCAAACAGGGAACTGAACAGACTTGAGAACTGCCAGATTGTTACTTGACTGCCTTAACCCACATGACTCTTTTTTTTTGGCAAGAGGCTTCTAAGTGAAGTTACTGCAATCAACAACTCTTTACTCATTTTTTGAATATAATTAACATCCTTCTCCTTTGTTATGGTAATCCACCGTCCACACACACACACACACACACACAAACCCCTCCAACCGCTTATAGACTAGGTGATTAAACAAGATCAGTCAAGTAAGCCTGACTATCATGATTCATTTTTAAGAACTTAATTTTCTGTGCTGTCAATTCCCTCTTTTTTAATTGTTAGAGGATCTCATACATAATACATAATTTTATTAGAACACAGCATATTGCCTTGTGACATAGCATGCGCTGTCAACTAAAACTTAATAATCTTTGGCCTCAACTCACCCACTGACATCAATAAAAGATGAAAATTATACCTACAAGCAGGCTAAAAAGGCTTTTATACTGTGGTACTCCTAACTCCCCGCATAACATAACCATTACTCGAATCCTTAGACACTCTTCATTTTACTACAAATCTTTTCATATTCTGTTCTCAAGAGTTAGAGTTACAGTACTTTTCATTAAATAAGCATTAGTTATATTCTAGAAATAAGTTCAGTGTGATCTTACTGAATTTAACATGTGCACAAATCAGTTCTCTAAGCAATAACTTACAGAACAGATTGATAAAAGGGAAAAAAGAAATATATTCAGTAAGGCAAAATCTCATTCTATATAAAATTATGGAAATATACCATAGAAAATAATTTTATTTTCTAATCTTACCTAAAACCTTAAAGAAAATAATCTAACCCAAATTTAGAATAATTTACAAAGAAGATCCCTGAGCACTATTTACAAAACCTTAAATACTGATAAAATTTTTGACCAGGAGGAGAACTTATAAACAATCTACAACAATGGATGATTAACTATTAACTGTGTATAGAGTCAAGAGATGAATTATCTTCCTTTACATATTCTTACATTTTACTACCTTAAGGTATAGTTAAGGGAAAAGATTACTACTAAGAACAAGAACAATACCAAACAGGGAACTGAACAGACTTGAGAACTGCCAGATTGTTACTTGACTGCCTTAACCCACATGACTCTTTTTTTTTGGCAAGAGGCTTCTAAGTGAAGTTACTGCAATCAACAACTCTTTACTCATTTTTTGAATATAATTAACATCCTTCTCCTTTGTTATGGTAATCCACCGTCCACACACACACACACACACACAAACCCCTCCAACCGCTTATAGACTAGGTGATTAAACAAGATCAGTCAAGTAAGCCTGACTATCATGATTCATTTTTAAGAACTTAATTTTCTGTGCTGTCAATTCCCTCTTTTTTAATTGTTAGAGGATCTCATACATAATACATAATTTTATTAGAACACAGCATATTGCCTTGTGACATAGCATGCGCTGTCAACTAAAACTTAATAATCTTTGGCCTCAACTCACCCACTGACATCAATAAAAGATGAAAATTATACCTACAAGCAGGCTAAAAAGGCTTTTATACTGTGGTACTCCTAACTCCCCGCATAACATAACCATTACTCGAATCCTTAGACACTCTTCATTTTACTACAAATCTTTTCATATTCTGTTCTCAAGAGTTAGAGTTACAGATACTGTTATTCATTAAATAAGCATTAGTTATATTCTAGAAATAAGTTCAGTGTGATCTTACTATTAAAACAAATACAACGGGCCTTTCATTTGCTTATATCTAAATACATCTAGGAAAAAGCAAGTTATGCCTTTAAACAATACAGCATCAACGTAATTTGCAACAATATTGTCTAAAGAAAACCTCCTAGAGAAAAGAAGGCTATTTAACAAAAACTATATTACCCATGAGAAGCCCCACTCTGTTGCCAGCTAAAGGTTGACAAGGGTCATTTCACACGAAACTGGACATGAGTGACATTCAAGGCAAAGCAATTCCAATACATACAACTCACTTTCTAAGTAACATGACACTTCTCCAAGACAGTATAAATGTTTTAAGGTCAAAAGAACACAATGCCTGTCAAAGTATCCTGTGTATATTAAAAAGACAGGTAATTTAGGAAGCATCTCTGACATTTAAAAGAGAATCATGCTTTCATAATCTCCCTCTCCTCTAACTTGACACCTAATTAAGCATAAATACAAAACAATATAATTAAACAGATGTACTAGTCATTAACAGGAATTACCCATTCTCCTATCAAATCAGAATGTACATAGAGGGCTCTATTTGTAATAGGTTGATTTAATTGCCTGAGAAATCCCCAGAGAAATATACAAATGGATCAAGACGTCTCACATATACACATACTCACATACATATCACCCACAGACAAACACAGACACTCCTAATCTTTATTCCATGTTTCAGTCACTGTTACATCCATCTATGCAAATGAGAATTTATGGTGACTGCAGTCAGTAATAGAAGTTCAAATAAATAGATGGAAAAATAAATAGAGCTAAATGAAAGGTAACAGAATCCAGATTTGACAAAACATAATTTTATTAGAACACAGCATATTGCCTTGTGACATAGCATGCGCTGTCAACTAAAACTTAATAATCTTTGGCCTCAACTCACCCACTGACATCAATAAAAGATGAAAATTATACCTACAAGCAGGCTAAAAAGGCTTTTATACTGTGGTACTCCTAACTCCCCGCATAACATAACCATTACTCGAATCCTTAGACACTCTTCATTTTACTACAAATCTTTTCATATTCTGTTCTCAAGAGTTAGAGTTACAGATACTGTTATTCATTAAATAAGCATTAGTTATATTCTAGAAATAAGTTCAGTGTGATCTTACTATTAAAACAAATACAACGGGCCTTTCATTTGCTTATATCTAAATACATCTAGGAAAAAGCAAGTTATGCCTTTAAACAATACAGCATCAACGTAATTTGCAACAATATTGTCTAAAGAAAACCTCCTAGAGAAAAGAAGGCTATTTAAAAAAAACTATATTACCCATGAGAAGCCCCACTCTGTTGCCAGCTAAAGGTTGACAAGGGTCATTTCACACGAAACTGGACATGAGTGACATTCAAGGCAAAGCAATTCCAATACATACAACTCACTTTCTAAGTAACATGACACTTCTCAAGACAGTATAAATGTTTTAAGGTCAAAAGAACACAATGCCTGTCAAAGTATCCTGTGTATATTAAAAAGACAGGTAATTTAGGAAGCATCTCTGACATTTAAAAGAGAATCATGCTTTCATAATCTCCCTCTCCTCTAACTTGACACCTAATTAAGCATAAATACAAAACAATATAATTAAACAGATGTACTAGTCATTAACAGGAATTACCCATTCTCCTATCAAATCAGAATGTACATAGAGGGCTCTATTTGTAATAGGTTGATTTAATTGCCTGAGAAATCCCCAGAGAAATATACAAATGGATCAAGACGTCTCACATATACACATACTCACATACATATCACCCACAGACAAACACAGACACTCCTAATCTTTATTCCATGTTTCAGTCACTGTTACATCCATCTATGCAAATGAGAATTTATGGTGACTGCAGTCAGTAATAGAAGTTCAAATAAATAGATGGAAAAATAAATAGAGCTAAATGAAAGGTAACAGAATCCAGATTTGACAAAACCATACAATAAATTTCTTATACAGTAATGCTTTTCAGAAAATAATTGTTTTTAAAAAATTACTAAAACCAGAGCCCAATAAACAAAAGCATCCAAAAAAGCAAAAACAAAATAAATTTTAAAAAAAGCAAAACAAAACAAACATGCAGAATACAGAAGAACTGGATCTCCTGGCAATTAACTGTGAAACATTTGTTTCCTCACAAGGACCTGATTCACAATTACTGCAGTTGCAGGGTTTGTTGATTAAATCAGCCGACAGACAGCATGGAGAGAGGGGGGTGGAGCTCAGAAGTCCTGAACCATGCCAAGTAATCCTCACATCTTTATGCAAGGCAGAGAACCCAGAAAGTTAACACAATTTAGTTTTCCTGTCCTTCTTGTCCTCTTGGAGATATATACAGTATAAACTGACCAAACTAACCTGTTTTACCCTGAAAAAAATCTCTCTTTACCAAGAGCATTTAAAAGGGAGAAAATAAGGCATTTCCATAGCAGGTTAAGGATGTAGCTGGATTTTAGAATTTAGAAAACAGATTCCAGTTTCCTAATCCTCAGCAAGCTAAGGGCATTAAACTGATGGAATATAAGAGATTTATGCCTAAGAGTATCATATTGGATCTAAATTTTGTGGGACAACTAAAATGAAAGATTGGGGTCAGAGATATATAAAATAAAAAAGGAGCAGAAGAGGTAGAAAAACAACTTTCAAACTGAACGTTCCTAATACACAAACACACATACACATAGAGAACATATTCAGAATAGTTAGGTTTCCCACTGTTCCATCTGCCATTCCCCATCACCCATAAAGGGCCCTGAAAAACTAAATCACCCTATGCCAATGGAAGAAATCCCAGAGAAATATACAAATGGATCAAGACGTCTCACATATACACATACTCACATACATATCACCCACAGACAAACACAGACACTCCTAATCTTTATTCCATGTTTCAGTCACTGTTACATCCATCTATGCAAATGAGAATTTATGGTGACTGCAGTCAGTAATAGAAGTTCAAATAAATAGATGGAAAAATAAATAGAGCTAAATGAAAGGTAACAGAATCCAGATTTGACAAAACCATACAATAAATTTCTTATACAGTAATGCTTTTCAGAAAATAATTGTTTTTAAAAAATTACTAAAACCAGAGCCCAATAAACAAAAGCATCCAAAAAAGCAAAAACAAAATAAATTTTAAAAAAAGCAAAACAAAACAAACATGCAGAATACAGAAGAACTGGATCTCCTGGCAATTAACTGTGAAACATTTGTTTCCTCACAAGGACCTGCTTCACAATTACTGCAGTTGCAGGGTTTGTTGATTAAATCAGCCGACAGACAGCATGGAGAGAGGGGGGTGGAGCTCAGAAGTCCTGAACCATGCCAAGTAATCCTCACATCTTTATGCAAGGCAGAGAACCCAGAAAGTTAACACAATTTAGTTTTCCTGTCCTTCTTGTCCTCTTGGAGATATATACAGTATAAACTGACCAAACTAACCTGTTTTACCCTGAAAAAAATCTCTCTTTACCAAGAGCATTTAAAAGGGAGAAAATAAGGCATTTCCATAGCAGGTTAAGGATGTAGCTGGATTTTAGAATTTAGAAAACAGATTCCAGTTTCCTAATCCTCAGCAAGCTAAGGGCATTAAACTGATGGAATATAAGAGATTTATGCCTAAGAGTATCATATTGGATCTAAATTTTGTGGGACAACTAAAATGAAAGATTGGGGTCAGAGATATATAAAATAAAAAAGGAGCAGAAGAGGTAGAAAAACAACTTTCAAACTGAACGTTCCTAATACACAAACACACATACACATAGAGAACATATTCAGAATAGTTAGGTTTCCCACTGTTCCATCTGCCATTCCCCATCACCCATAAAGGGCCCTGCTGAATAAAGAAAAGCCTCTTCTAGCACCCTATCACCCTAAGTCATATTTCAGACCACTAGAGAATATAAAGGCACTTATTTCAAAGACTGCTTCCATTTCAGATTCTAGAGATGCCATGTCAGAATTGTTCATAGCATTTTCAGTGACAGAGAGATTCCCTGGCCACATCATAAAATCTCTCCCATTGGAACTGCAAGTGCCCGATTAAATTCCCAGCCATACTGATCAGATGAGCATGGAGGCGTGGGAGTGTGTACTCTGCTCAAGCCTTTTTTCGCTACTAATCATTCCCAGTTGTCCCAGCTCTGTGGCACCATCCTCCTCTCTTCCCAAAGCCTCTGTCTTTGTTATTTTTTATTATAAAGTTAACAAGCTGCCTGTGTGTACTTTCTCATTCACAAAGATGCAGATTTTTGTAGGCAGAAAACAAACACACGTGGCACAATGCTTATAAATATACTTAATGCCCCTCAAATATTATTGATTTCATTGTAGACTGTCTTAATTGCCTACAGCCCCAAATACCGTCTGCAAGGTCTCTGGGGTGAAAAATCAGTTACGGGTGATTGCCTCAGGCTCTCCTGGCTCCAGGAGCAAGCTTAATGACTGAAAACACACTGGCTGCCTGTCAGTGGAACAAGGCCACGTGTCACTGTATTTGTGCGTCAGCCAGACCTGGGGATACAGAAAATAGGTGTCACAAAGGCGATGCAGGGCTCCGAGGGCCCTACCATCTTAACGAAATACAGGAAATCTGTGGTTCTTTCTTCAAAACAAAACAAAGAGTATGGCTGGTTTCATCCAATTCATCAGCGTGGGAGGTTGATAAGAAATGGAGTTGGATCCCACACTACCAAACTTAGTTTCAAATCCTTCAAAAATATATTTTTAAATGGAGCTTTTAATGATTCCATCTTGCTATATATATCTTAAGCAACTAGATAAATACCTGTCATTCACAAACTAGAAACAAGCTTTAATGCACACAGCATCACTCCTACAGTTTTATCCTATTGTTATAATAAACATGAAACAGCTGTAAACTTGACAATGTCAGCATTATACTCATGATTTCCAGTAGGTGTTGTCCTTGCTTGACTTCCTTATTTCAAGGCTAATGTCCCTTTCAAAGAGAAATGACCATGAGGTAAAATATAATCTATGACTATGACCCATATATTCTTATCACAGTTATTAATAGGTAACTCTCTCTCTCTATATATATACACACACACACACACATATATATACATATATATACATACATACATATATATATATATATATACACATACATATATATATATTCCAAAACAGCAAGTATCTCAATTCAGTAGTGTTATCAAAGGTTAAACTCTTCTCATCTGAAATAAACAGTTTCACACTTCTTTTCCAAATATATATCTCTGTATCTAATTTAAAAGTATTCATGTGGGGGCTTCCCTAGTGGTCCAGTGGATAAGGACACCACCTTGCGGTGCAAGGGGCACCAGTTCGATCCCTGGCCTGGGAAGATCCCACGTGCCGCGGAGCGGCTGGATCCATGTGTCCAATTAGCAAACCGGAGCTCTGGAGCACATGCGCCCAGAGCCGGTGCTCTGCGACAACACGGGCCACTGCAATGGGAGGCCCCCACAGGCCAAAGAACAAAAATGGATGAAAATGGACAAATGAAAGACCAATAGAAGTGGCTCGCCTGCTCCCCTCCCCACCCCACCCCCACCAAAATAAAGAAATAAATAAATCTTAAAAAAAAAAAGAAAGCATTCATGTGGTTAGATTCTTAAACCTATATATGCACAGAATTTCCCTATAGTAGCTAGCCTCATTATTTTTTTTCCCTTGTAAGTAGGCTTCTTAGACATTGGTAAATAAAACATCTGGCTTTCAACAGCATTGAGCTCACTGTTGAGGAAAGTAAGCTGGATAGAGCAATGTCAGACTTACACTTTTAAGAAAATTGCAAGCAACAAGGGTAAATAGAAACGAAACCAAAATAACTTAGAGGAAAATGCTGAACAATGAAATGGAGGGTTATTAATTTTCTGCCACTTGAAGATTTTTTTCTACCCATTGGCATGCTGAGATAATTATATACACATGACGCAGTATTATACGCACTGCTTGTGCACTTAAAAGCTCTTCTCCAATGTAAGTATTATTGATTGAAGCTTCTTGTGCATCATGTTTAAGTTACCCTCCCCTCGCCCAAAATTGCCTAGTTTCCACTGGAGCTAATCCATTACTCAAATTTTGTCAAAGAAATTCTGGATTACTGTGCAAAACTGCCAGGCTCCACTCCTAATAAAAATTGATTCTTATTTATTGGGGTCATAGAGTCAGCTTTAGAATTCTAACATCTCTTCTTTTGCCAAAATCTAACATTCCAGTTACTGATTAAAGCTTCAGAGTTGCTTTGGAAGGCAACTCGATTCTCATTTTTCATTTAGATCAGGATTGTTATAGTAGATCAAGGTTGTGGCCATCTGTCTGACTCAGCTCTTGACATTAGCTTGTCTCTGCCAATAGTTAATCTGCAGTTAGTACAACCAGTATGGCTCTTAAGAAGTCTGGCAAAATTTTTAAGAATATAAGCAGAAAAATCTAAGTGAGGGAATATTTTTGCTTTCTTTCCATTGCTTGAAACATCTGTCTTCAGTCTCCTGGCTGGGATTTCACCCTCTCAGTCTACCCTATCTAAAAAGAGTTCATAATGTTATAGCTTCACACTTGTAATAGTGATTCTCCAGTGACTATTATTAATAATCAGCAATCACTATGGTTTAAAGGGCAAGGATTCTTAAGAGAAAAGATCTCTCTTTGTTGGACTTTCTGCTCTTTGCCACACGATTATCTGACCTCAGACATCATTCCTATTCTCTTTCTCATTCGAAGAATTTGGATGGAAAAGAAAACACAAGTCCCCTCTGCGGACCAACCTTTCTCTGTCTTTGTTTTGCTCTCACTGTTTCTACAAGAACTCAATCATACTGAGGTCAAATTTTAGATTCACAGAGACTATTTACAGCTGAGTCATTAGCTCCAAACATTGACTAAGGCTATCAATCACCTATGAGTACCCATGATAGTAAGTTTCCTCTGAATTATGTGCCTATACAATGAAATGGAGGGTTATTAATTTTCTGCCACTTGAAGATTTTTTTCTACCCATTGGCATGCTGAGATAATTATATACACATGACGCAGTATTATACGCACTGCTTGTGCACTTAAAAGCTCTTCTCCAATGTAAGTATTATTGATTGAAGCTTCTTGTGCATCATGTTTAAGTTACCCTCCCCTCGCCCAAAATTGCCTAGTTTCCACTGGAGCTAATCCATTACTCAAATTTTGTCAAAGAAATTCTGGATTACTGTGCAAAACTGCCAGGCTCCACTCCTAATAAAAATTGATTCTTATTTATTGGGGTCATAGAGTCAGCTTTAGAATTCTAACATCTCTTCTTTTGCCAAAATCTAACATTCCAGTTACTGATTAAAGCTTCAGAGTTGCTTTGGAAGGCAACTCGATTCTCATTTTTCATTTAGATCAGGATTGTTATAGTAGATCAAGGTTGTGGCCATCTGTCTGACTCAGCTCTTGACATTAGCTTGTCTCTGCCAATAGTTAATCTGCAGTTAGTACAACCAGTATGGCTCTTAAGAAGTCTGGCAAAATTTTTAAGAATATAAGCAGAAAAATCTAAGTGAGGGAATATTTTTGCTTTCTTTCCATTGCTTGAAACATCTGTCTTCAGTCTCCTGGCTGGGATTTCACCCTCTCAGTCTACCCTATCTAAAAAGAGTTCATAATGTTATAGCTTCACACTTGTAATAGTGATTCTCCAGTGACTATTATTAATAATCAGCAATCACTATGGTTTAAAGGGCAAGGATTCTTAAGAGAAAAGATCTCTCTTTGTTGGACTTTCTGCTCTTTGCCACACGATTATCTGACCTCAGACATCATTCCTATTCTCTTTCTCATTCGAAGAATTTGGATGGAAAAGAAAACACAAGTCCCCTCTGCGGACCAACCTTTCTCTGTCTTTGTTTTGCTCTCACTGTTTCTACAAGAACTCAATCATACTGAGGTCAAATTTTAGATTCACAGAGACTATTTACAGCTGAGTCATTAGCTCCAAACATTGACTAAGGCTATCAATCACCTATGAGTACCCATGATAGTAAGTTTCCTCTGAATTATGTGCCTATACAAACAACTTATCAAAAAAAAGTAAAAAGAAAACTAGAACAGTATTAGGCAGGAATTCATGCATTTCTAGATCATTCTTTGTACAACCACTAAGTAAGACCAAACTCTTTCTTCTAACTTCCAACATAACATTCAAACTCCACTAGGTGACAAACAGGACTGACCTACCTACCCGCTATCATTAAAAAAGAGAAATGTAACCACTAAGAGGTCATGTCAATCTGGGTTCACATAAGATTAAAGAAAACCAGTAAACCTGAGTCTGACATTAAAAAGAAAAGAAAAGAAAACCACGAATGTTATCTAACTCAGAGCCTCTTCCAAACATAGGTAATCTGAATATATTAGACTATGACTTCATCTTCTTATTTGGGAGTTCAAGGTTCAGAAGAGCTGAAATTCGATTCCCTGCCACATACAGCCTGTGAGATCACAGGCAGGACACATGGTCTACTTGAATGCTTCTTTTTCTCATCTGTTAGATGGAGCTATTTACCAATAATTTTCTCTCAGGGATGTCGTGAGGATTAAATAGAATGACAGATAAAGGGGGTTTAAAAGTATTTAGTATACAAGCCCTCAATAAACAGTAATTATTATAAGTCTATTAAAAATGATTAATGACAAGTTCAGTTTCTTGAGAGTTCATTTTAAATTTTGTAACTGATAAAAGGAACTTTAGGTTGAACTATATTCTTCAAGAACCATATGATGCTCCCTAATAACTTTTCCTCACTAGGCTAAATTTCTGATGCCTTCACTACATCTACTTTCATCATGAGCTCTCTGGGTTTGTTTAAAAAATACCAAATTACTAGTTGGCATTCTTCCTAGAATATGATTCCCTGCTACTTTAGCACCCTAGTCTCCCCGAAAACAATCTTACTGGTCAATAAGCTTATTAAATGAAATTTTGCTTCTGAGACCTGAAGGCAACATACAAGTTGTCATCTGACCAGGATAGAGTTTCAGGTCTCAGTAGGGACAGTGTGTTTTCCTTATCATCAAATGATTACTGGCGCTGCTGGAGTGTGCATGTGTGTGTGTTAAACTCAGGTGCTGTACCTAAGCCAGGTCTTCTCCACTCTATACTACAGACTGGAAACTTACATTAAGAATTTGTATTTTCCTTGTAAATTTTTTTTTTAATGAGCGTGAGAGAAGGGATAAGTGAAAATGATACTGTTTTTTATTGACAGTGACCTGTATCAGTTACTTTTTTTTTTTAATTTTGACCTCATTTATTAGTTTTTTATTTATTTATTTTCATCTGTTTTTATTCTTTGGCCTGTGTGGGTCTCCCACTGCAGTGGCTTCCCTTGTTGCAGAGCACCGGCTCTGGGCACATGCACTTCAGAGCACCGGTTCATAACTGGACAGGTCCAGCCACTACATGTCTCGAGGGATCTTCCCAAGCCAAGGATCATGGTTCCCCTTGCACTGCAAGACGGACTTTTTATCCACTGGACCACCAGGGAAGCCCTATCAGTTTTTATTCAGTTTCTCAAAATGGATTCTCTGATCACTTGTATTAGAATGCATTAGGTGCTTTTAAAAATAACATATTTATTACACATATACAAGGGAGTATTACTGAGCCAATAAAACGAATGAAATTGCCATTTGCAGCAACATGGATGGACCTGGAGACGATGATACTACATGAAGTAAGTCAGTGAAAGACAAGCAGCATATGAGACCACTTATATGCGGAATCAAAAAAGAAAATACAAATGACGTTATTTGTAATACAGAAACAGGCCCACATATATAGAAAACAAACTTATGGATACCATGCGAGAAGGGTATGGTTAGGGACAGACTGGGAGTTTGCCACTGAACTGTATGCAATACTATATTTAAGGAAGATAACCAACACGGACCTATCATATAGCACAGTGATCTCTGCTCAATACTCTTTAAACAATCTAAATGAGAAACAAATTTGAAAAAGAATAGCATATGTGTACACATTGCTATACACTGAAAACTAACACAACATTGCTTTAAATGGTAAAAATAAAAATACTACATGCTTGTATTACTATCAAGATTTCATTATCAGGAGACATGGGGCTGGACAAGCAAATAGAATTTTTTTAAGTTTCATTTTATATTAATCAATTACAGTCCAATATAAAATAAAACTTAAAAAAAGAATTACACATATGCTGGTCCAGCCCGTTCCTGCTAAATAATGAATTTCAGACCCTGGTCCAAAAGAATCAATGGAAACAATTCACAAACCATTTTTCCTCATAGAATTATAAATACTTACTTCTCCCTGGAAAAACATTTCAAAGACAACCTTGATAAATAGGAGCATGGGGCTTCCCTGGTGGTCCAGTGGGTAAAGACACCACCTTGTAGTGAAAGGGGCACTGGTTCGATTCCTGGCCTGGGAAGATCCTAGCTGTCGTGGAGCAGCTGGACCGATGTGTCCAAACTACCAAGCACATGCGCCCAGAGCTGGTGCTCTGCAGCGAGAGAGGGCACTGCGATGGGAGGCTCACACAGGCCAGAGAACAAAGATGGATGAAAATAAATAAATGAAAGACCAATAGAAGTGGCCAATAATAATAATAATAATAATAGGAGCATATAACATATCTTGCCATTTAAAATTCACAAAGTGCTTTTAACAAACATACTCTTAATTACCTTTATAACAACTGCATGAACTGATTTTTAGAAAATAAACACGATTATGTACATCATTTACACATCTGAATTTCTCTAAAAATCACACTTAGGAAAACGTGTGTATGCATCTATTAAGTATTTGTATTGTCTTCAGACATATCAAAATAATATGCACTACTCAGAAAATTGTCAGTATTTCAGACCTAATACATCCACTGAATCACTCATTACTTCTTTGAAAATAAAAAAGTAGTACATGTGTGTAAAATTATAAAATAAAAAGCAAACATTCCATGGAGTATAACTATTTTTTTCCAGTTTCTCTTTATATTCCTCATTCTGGTCATGTTCAGAACTTAAAATAATTTGTTTGCACCTCCATTTCTTGATTTTTTTCAAGTATAAGGAATCCCACTCACTTTTTCTAAGAGATATATAGAAATCAACTCATATGAATGACTATCCTCTTTTCCACCATATATCCAATGGTTTTTTTCTATCCCGTCTTCCAATTTTTACTATAATTGCACTTTTAATTTTTCCATTATTTTCATTTTAACAATTAAATAATACCCTGATTAGTTTTACTGTTATTGATATAGGAGGGATGGATTAGGATTTAAGGATTAACACATGCATTGATAGAGAGACAAACAGATTCATAGATACATAGATATGGATAAACAATAAGATCCTACTGTATAGCAAAGGGAACTATAGTCAATATCCTGTGATAAACCACAATACAATGGAAAAGAATATGAAAAAGATTGTTATGTGAATATATATATGAATAACTGATCACTTTGCTGCACAGTAGAAATTAACACAACACTGTAAGATAATTACACCTCAAAGTAATCAATGCTAAAAGAGAAAACTCCATTGGACTATCCATAGGTTTTAGGAAATATTACTTGAACCTAAGCATAAAAAGTGAAAAAATTAGTACCATGGCACATCTCTCCACCACATACTCATAACCCAGATTCTCTCCATTACAGGATTACTTTTAAATTGTCAGCATTTATTACACTTACATCTGTTCTCTACTATAATTGTCTCCCATCACATTCCCCAAGAAGCAGAAAGTAACTACTTGGCATTAAAGCATGCTTCACCTCATTTTACAAATGATTAGAAAGGTATGTCACCCCATACCCCAGAGTGGCTCTCACCTTTGGAAAGGGACCGTATTCTGCCTATGAAATGTTTCTCTCTCTAAATAAACTCACTTTCACTTAAGGGGGAAAAAAAAAACAAAACAAGAAAACAGAAAAATATCAGTCAAGGACGTCTACAACTTCAGCTTGGGCTTTCTGATAATTCATATTTATCAACTCTGTGTCAACACTTTCTATGTATCAGAAAACAGAAAAAAATACCCCATGGTTATTGGTTATTTCAAGAATTTTTCTTTAATCACTAATCCATGTCCAACTCTTTGCAAACCCATGGACTGCAGCACAACAAGCTTCCCTGTCCTTCACTTCTCCCTGAGTTTACTTAAACTCATGTCCACTGAGTCAGTGATGCCATCCAACCATCTCATCCCCTGTTGCCCTCTTTAGTTCCATCTTTTTCCAAATCTGGAACTTTTCCAGTGAGTCGGCCAAAGTATTGGAGTTTCCAGCATGTCCTTCACTATTTTAATTTTTACTATAATTGCATTTTTATTTTCTCCATTATTTTCATTTTAACAATTAAATAATACCCTGATTAGTTTTACTGTTATTGATATAGGAGGGATGGATTAGGATTTAAGGATTAACACATGCATTGATAGAGAGACAAACAGATTCATAGATACATAGATATGGATAAACAATAAGATCCTACTGTATAGCAAAGGGAACTATAGTCAATATCCTGTGATAAACCACAATACAATGGAAAAGAATATGAAAAAGATTGTTATGTGAATATATATATGAATAACTGATCACTTTGCTGCACAGTAGAAATTAACACAACACTGTAAGATAATTACACCTCAAAGTAATCAATGCTAAAAGAGAAAACTCCATTGGACTATCCATAGGTTTTAGGAAATATTACTTGAACCTAAGCATAAAAAGTGAAAAAATTAGTACCATGGCACATCTCTCCACCACATACTCATAACCCAGATTCTCTCCATTACAGGATTACTTTTAAATTGTCAGCATTTATTACACTTACATCTGTTCTCTACTATAATTGTCTCCCATCACATTCCCCAAGAAGCAGAAAGTAACTACTTGGCATTAAAGCATGCTTCACCTCATTTTACAAATGATTAGAAAGGTATGTCACCCCATACCCCAGAGTGGCTCTCACCTTTGGAAAGGGACCGTATTCTGCCTATGAAATGTTTCTCTCTCTAAATAAACTCACTTTCACTTAAGGGGGAAAAAAAAAACAAAACAAGAAAACAGAAAAATATCAGTCAAGGACGTCTACAACTTCAGCTTGGGCTTTCTGATAATTCATATTTATCAACTCTGTGTCAACACTTTCTATGTATCAGAAAACAGAAAAAAATACCCCATGGTTATTGGTTATTTCAAGAATTTTTCTTTAATCACTAATCCATGTCCAACTCTTTGCAAACCCATGGACTGCAGCACAACAAGCTTCCCTGTCCTTCACTTCTCCCTGAGTTTACTTAAACTCATGTCCACTGAGTCAGTGATGCCATCCAACCATCTCATCCCCTGTTGCCCTCTTAAGTTCCATCTTTTTCAAAATCTGGAACTTTTCCAGTGAGTCGGCCAAAGTATTGGAGTTTCCAGAGCTTCAGCATCAGTCCTTCCAATGAATATTCAGGGATGATCTCCTTTAGGACTGACTAGTTTGATCTCCCTACTGTTCAAGGATCTCTCAAGAGTCCTCTCCAGCACCAGAGTTTGAAAGCATCAATTCAATGTTTCCAGCTTTTCTCCATCTATTTGTCATGAAGTGATGGATCCAAATTATAGGATTTTAACTTTTTGGATGTTGAGTTTTAAGCCAGCTTTTTCACTGCACTTTTTCACCTTCATCAAGAAGCTCTTGAATTCCTTTTGACTTTCTGCCATTAGAGTGGTATTATCTGCATATCTGAGGTTGTTGGTATTTCTCCCTGTAGTCTTGATTCCTTGTGACTCATCCAATCCAGCATTTCGCATGATGTACTCTGCATATAAGTTAAATATACAGCCTTGACATACTCCTTTTCCAACTTGGAACCAGTCCATTGTTCCATATCCAATTCTAACTGTTGCTTCTTGTCCTGCATACAGGCTTCGTAGGAAACAGGTAAAGTAATCTAGGTATTCCCATCTCTTTCAGAATTTCCACAGGCTTTAGTGTAGTCAAGGAAGTAGATTTTTTTTTTTGAATTCCCTTGTTTTTTTTTTTCTATGATCCAACAGATGTTGGAAATTTGATCTTTCATTTCTCTGCCTTTTCTAAATCCAGCTTGTACCTCTGAACATTCTCATTTCATGTACTGTTGAAGTCTAGCTTGAAGGATTTTGAGCATGACCTCACAAGCATGTGAAATGAGCACAACTACATGGTATTTGGAGAACTGATCACTGAATTTTTCTTGTATAGGGGATATCCAGAAATATTACATAAAGAACAGCCCACTCTTAACTGTAGACATTCTCTTACAGCACATTGTATTTTTTAAAAAAAATGAGTGGCAGGCAGAAGGGAGGAGTATCTATTTAATAAGCATTTTGATAAGGTAAATTCAGTTTTCACAATACTTCATGACCTACCAACCACTCTTTTTTACTAGTAATGTACATAACATTACATTACATTATAGTACAGTACATCCAACAACCAAAACTATCTGAACCTCAGAATCTTGTGCAAAATAATGAAGATATATTTTCAATTTATTTGTCATTGCTTTTACCATTAGCCTGATTTAAAAAACGATATTTATAGAGCACAATTCAAAAGACTTTACTCTTCTAGATGTTTTGGTAAAGCAAAGATAAGTTCTTGGGCCACTGTAAAATCCCATAAAATTACTAAGTTTGGCACTGCAATTATACCCTCAGCTATAATGGAACAGATTATAAAATTCAGCATTTCAGTTATTAATGACTGAACAGCTCATATTGAAAACTCATAGGAAGACTTTCTTTTAGACCAATAAAATACTTGAGCTCCCTTATGAACTAAGACACTATTCCCTCATATAAATTCTAAATAGATGTATTTCCCTTCTGACTCTGGCCTCTAGAAAATTTCAGAGAGAAACCTGCTCATGAATTTTTAGAAACTATATAATACCTTGCGGTTTACATACTTGAATTCAAACTATCCATATTTCCTCTTTTCCTGTCTTTAACTCTGTGTATTATTTTCATATTCTACCATAATGTTTTACATTTTTATAGTTCTATAAATACAAAAGTACTAATAGACATATTTTTTTCCAAATAGATTTATTTTGCCCATATCACAAGAAAAGAACTATTTAATAAAACCATACATTGAGGAAAGACAGAAACTAACCTGAAGATGCATCCTCAAAAAAGATACTTTGACAGTCAAATTAATAGCAATAAAGTCTAAATTGAAGCTGAGTTGTGTTTAAGTACAGAGTTCTCGTGAGAAGGAAGATATGTGATGAATAGCCCCATTAGAATCCATTTAAATTTAAGGAACTCTTTTGATTTTTCAGATGACCAGACTTTTGTCTTCCCCCTCTAAAATTCACTAGAGGTATAGTGAAGGAAAACAGGAGCAAGTAGTCCTTACAGCCCCTCTCACCCTGGAGCCCTCCTCTGTCAAGTGGGTGATTTAGACCCTTAAGAGCTTTTTTGTTTTCTTTGTCTGAAGCCATTCCCAGATTAGTTTGAGACTTGTGTGCACATGTTTCCCAGCAGTGATTCTGGGCTATCCCATTCACTTCTGACCTGCACCTGCTCTTTTCAAGTGTGGCACCAAGAGTGCCTGAGGCCTAAACAGAGGCGTGCTGGCCCATTCACTGAGACTATTCAGAGAACGGTTAGGGGAGGGGCAGTGGGAGGGATGGTGGCCCTCCAGAGAAGAAAGGAAAGTGACCCCTTAAATCAGAAAATGACCTTCTATTTGTCACTGGTTGTCTAAGTAATGTAAGGGGACCACCTCCTCTATAATACGCTTTGTGATACCGCAAATGTTACATGGCCTAAAATGGGGCTTCTGAAAAGATCAGATGAATTATTGGTATTTAAGACTTTTCAAGTGACATGCTTAGATATACAGAAAGAGGACCAAATCTACTATATGACTGGTATTCATCAATATTTACTATGTTCTAAAAAAAATCAAAGAATAAGCGTATCTAAGACATTTCTGCATGAAAACATATAATAGTATCAAGGATTTGCAGAAGACTTAGGTCTCTCACTACTTAACTGCTTTTATTAAAACAATACTCTGGTTTCTTCTAAACCATCAATTCCAAAGTGGTGGAAGAAAGATTTACACTGATATTTTATCCAGTAACATAAAAGTCAGTAAAGATTGAGAAATAAACCATTAGGAACACTGACACATTTGTCATTCAAAATACAATCTTGATCAGAAAATAAATCATCATTCATACTGGGTATTTTTCTCCACTAGATGACTTTACAGAACTCGTGCTGTAGCTTGTTTTATTGAGATTTTGGGGCCACTGATCTATGAACTGGTCCAGAAGCTAAACTGTTCTATCCCAACGATGCTTGTAAGCAAGACAGCCAGCTATACCCTGCCACTCTGGACTAAAAACTACTTGCCATTCAATTATTCATATTCAGTCCTGTTTGGAA
This sequence comes from Tragulus kanchil, assembly GCA_022376925.1. Lineage (NCBI taxonomy): Eukaryota > Metazoa > Chordata > Mammalia > Artiodactyla > Tragulidae > Tragulus > Tragulus kanchil. Next base: position 96,241,442 of record JAIOJX010000030.1, read on the forward strand.
GAGAAAGCAATAAGGAGAAATAAAGCAGCAAATACAAGAAGGAAGGAAGAGGATTTTTAATATTTATGAGGCAAAGGGACATCACAGAAGAAAGGTGATATTAAAACAAGGGATATACACAATGTCCTCAGGAACTCTAATGAAAATAGAAAGCTTGGTCTTCATACACACAAATTAAATTAGTAGCAAATATGTATGAAAAGTTCAAAGAAATGTTACATGAGCTGAGGCTTCCAGAGGAGGAACAAGCACAGTATTTATATTGTTTTCTGTTATTCACCTGAACTTGACTCTCGCTGCATGCATCATTTGTACATACGTGAAAAAAACAAATGATTTATTTAAAACTAAATAAGCCAAAATCAGCTTCTTGAAAGATTTGCAATTCCCTATGAAGTATATATTTACCATGCATAGTCAAGTGAATGCTAAAATATGAAATAAAACATACAGAAAACTTATATAGCTCCTTTTCAGCTAGAGTATACAGTTAAATATCTCATTTTTCAAGTTCCATTTGACAAAAACACTAGAGAATAAATGTAGCAATTAAGGAAGATCCGGGGTTGTTTCTGTTGTTTTCAATTTCAATGGTATGGACTAAATTGTGAAGCCCTAATTTTTAATGTGACTGTGTATTTAGAGATGGGACATTTGGAAAATAATTTAGGTTACATGAGATCATGCAGGTAGGGCCTTTATGATGAGTTTACAAGAAGAGGAAGCAAGAAATGTTCCCTCCTTGCTATGTGAGGACATAGCAAAAAGGTGGCAGTGTGCAAACCTGGAAGAGAGTTCTTACCAGGAACCAAATCTGCCAGTACCTTATCTTCTTGGTCTCTACAACCGTGAGGAAAGAAAGGCTGTTGTTTAACTTGCCCAATCTCTGGTATTTTGTTATAGTAGCCCAAACAGACTAACACAATTGCAAACTATTTTGAAAAAAAAAAAAAAACCAACAAACATTGATAGTCAAATGAGAAAAAGAAAACTACTTTCACCCTAGAAAGAATTATATTTTATGATATGAACTAAACACTGCACTAAAATGCTAAAGATAAAAGAAACACAAAGTTATCTGTTTGTCTCAATTAATGACAAAAATACCAGGCTGGTTCTATTCAATGTCCTGTTTGGAAGAAAGCAATAAGGAGAAATAAAGCAGCAAATACAAGAAGGAAGGAAGAGGATTTTTAATATTTATGAGGCAAAGGGACATCACAGAAGAAAGGTGATATTAAAACAAGGGATATACACAATGTCCTCAGGAACTCTAATGAAAATAGAAAGCTTGGTCTTCATACACACAAATTAAATTAGTAGCAAATATGTATGAAAAGTTCAAAGAAATGTTACATGAGCTGAGGCTTCCAGAGGAGGAACAAGCACAGTATTTATATTGTTTTCTGTTATTCACCTGAACTTGACTCTCGCTGCATGCATCATTTGTACATACGTGAAAAAAACAAATGATTTATTTAAAACTAAATAAGCCAAAATCAGCTTCTTGAAAGATTTGCAATTCCCTATGAAGTATATATTTACCATGCATAGTCAAGTGAATGCTAAAATATGAAATAAAACATACAGAAAACTTATATAGCTCCTTTTCAGCTAGAGTATACAGTTAAATATCTCATTTTTCAAGTTCCATTTGACAAAAACACTAGAGAATAAATGTAGCAATTAAGGAAGATCCGGGGTTGTTTCTGTTGTTTTCAATTTCAATGGTATGGACTAAATTGTGAAGCCCTAATTTTTAATGTGACTGTGTATTTAGAGATGGGACATTTGGAAAATAATTTAGGTTACATGAGATCATGCAGGTAGGGCCTTTATGATGAGTTTACAAGAAGAGGAAGCAAGAAATGTTCCCTCCTTGCTATGTGAGGACATAGCAAAAAGGTGGCAGTGTGCAAACCTGGAAGAGAGTTCTTACCAGGAACCAAATCTGCCAGTACCTTATCTTCTTGGTCTCTACAACCGTGAGGAAAGAAAGGCTGTTGTTTAACTTGCCCAATCTCTGGTATTTTGTTATAGTAGCCCAAACAGACTAACACAATTGCAAACTATTTTGAAAAAAAAAAAAAAACCAACAAACATTGATAGTCAAATGAGAAAAAAGAAAAACTACTTTCACCCTAGAAAGAATTATATTTTACGATATGAACTAAACACTGCACTAAAATGCTAAAGATAAAAGAAACGCAAAGTTATCTGTTTGTCTCATATATATAAATGACAAAAATACCAGGCTGGTTGAGACTGTTCATATAATTTGAAGTCAGTAGAAGTCAATGTAGAAATCAACAGAAAGCGTATTTCACTGCTGAAAAAAGCAAAGATGGAGTTGTTTTTAACTGAATGTTGATGCAAGACACAAGGGAAAATGGGGCATGATGTAACAATCAATTAATGCATGTAGCTGGAATATAAATCACATTAATGTATTGAAATGCTTTTATACACCTCTGTCTACACAGAAGAGAAGCTAAACTCTTCTTCCTCCTTGTTTCAATATGTGCAAAACTTCACTATTTCACAAGACAATGAGTCAAAGAACTGTCTGCCTGGCTTCTGGATCACAAGCTCCCTAAGGCACAGAATCACATTTTGTTCAATTTTTTGGTATGTTTCCCTTTCCACTCTGCTACAGTTGCTCAAACAGCTGGAGTATGAGTATTCACTCCCATTACTAGCAAAAGTAAAATAGTTCAGAATATCAAACTGGAATGGCTCACAAATTACCATGAGAGGAATTATTAAATCTTTAGAGAAAGGCAGAGAAAGACACCACAAAAAAATAAAATCGCATACCAATTATAAACATTGATAGAAAATCCTCAACAGAATAACAGCAAAGCAAACCCATCAACATATTAAAAGGACCATTCACCATGATCGAGTAAGATTTATCCCAGAAATGCAAGGATTTGTCAATATCCACAAAACAATCAATGTGATATACCACATCAACAAATTGAAGAATAAAAACCATATGATCATCTCAACAGATGCCAGAAAAGATTCTGAAAATTTTCACATTATAAAAACCCATTTATAACAAAATCTCTCCAGAAAATGGGCACAGAGGTAACGTGTGCTGTGCTCAGTTGTATTTGACTCTTTGCAGCACCATAGACTGTAACTCACCAGGCTCCTCTGTCTGTGGAATTCTCCAGGCCAAGAGTACTGGAGTGGGTTGTCATTTCCTTCTCCAGCAGATCTTCCCAACCCAAGAATTGAATGCATGTCTCCTGCATTGGCAGGCAGGTTCTTTTTCACTGAGCCACCTGAGAAACTCAGAGGAATCGTATCTCTACACAATAAAGGCCATGTACGGAAAACTCACAACTAACATCCTACTCAACAGTGAAAAGCTGAAAGCATTTCCTGGAAAAGATGAGGACTAAGACAAGGATGTCCACTCTCATCAATTTTATTCAATGTAGTCCGGAAGTCCTAGTCAGAGCAATCAAAAGAAACCTTCAGAGAAAAGGACTTTTCCAAACATATTTATTTTGCCTCCCCCCAGCCTCCACCTTTCACCCAAAGCACCTATATGTCTTTCACTGATGTTCAAGATGAGTCAATGAGCAAAAAACCTGATTGTGAAAAATTTTTTTGCCTAGGACATGTGGTTTACATGGGCTTTACAAACTGAGTTGGGAAACTACAGTTTTATGATAAAATATACGCTCATTTTCCAAAGAGTGTACTTAGAAATATACTTCTGAAACACCACAAAAAGATAGATAGCACCTATACTGGATATACTTTCTGACATTTCATTTAAGTTTGTTTCTTATTATATAACATTAACTACATCCTGACATTAATATTTAGGTTTAGAATTGTCAACACATTTAGAAATAATGAGTTAGGATTTTTTCAGGCAATTTCAAACTATTTTTGGTTCTTGGAATGACAGTGTATCCTGGAATCTTCTGCAAAGTCCCCTGGAGACCACCCACTACCATTAAGCAAGCAGCATCTTCTGCTTGTTTAAATGGCAATAACCACGGCAACAAGCACATTCAGCAAGGGTAAAAAAAAAAAAAAAAAACTGCTACAGTATTGAATGCCTCTCTATTTTAATCAACCAGATTCCGAACCTTATTTTGTGCTTTTTTTTTTCCCTGTGGAAACTTTTACATCAAATTCAATTGTACATCATGAGAAAGAGCAAAATAAATAAGATGATGTGCTGAGACAAATTTGCACATGAGACTGAGGGAAGAAATTTGCACTTGTTTCAAACTGCATTTGAACATAATAAACAACCTTTTGAAGCCAAGGAGTCTGTCTGTGGAATTCTCCAGGCAAATGGGTTTCATTTCCTTCTCCAGCAGATCTTCCCAACCCAAGAATTGAATGCATGTCTCCTGCATTGGCAGGCAGGTTCTTTTTCACTGAGCCACCTGAGAAACTCAGAGGAATCGTATCTCTACACAATAAAGGCCATGTACGGAAAACTCACAACTAACATCCTACTCAACAGTGAAAAGCTGAAAGCATTTCCTGGAAAAGATGAGGACTAAGACAAGGATGTCCACTCTCATCAATTTTATTCAATGTAGTCCGGAAGTCCTAGTCAGAGCAATCAAAAGAAACCTTCAGAGAAAAGGACTTTTCCAAACATATTTATTTTGCCTCCCCCCAGCCTCCACCTTTCACCCAAAGCACCTATATGTCTTTCACTGATGTTCAAGATGAGTCAATGAGCAAAAAACCTGATTGTGAAAAATTTTTTTGCCTAGGACATGTGGTTTACATGGGCTTTACAAACTGAGTTGGGAAACTACAGTTTTATGATAAAATATACGCTCATTTTCCAAAGAGTGTACTTAGAAATATACTTCTGAAACACCACAAAAAGATAGATAGCACCTATACTGGATATACTTTCTGACATTTCATTTAAGTTTGTTTCTTATTATATAACATTAACTACATCCTGACATTAATATTTAGGTTTAGAATTGTCAACACATTTAGAAATAATGAGTTAGGATTTTTTCAGGCAATTTCAAACTATTTTTGGTTCTTGGAATGACAGTGTATCCTGGAATCTTCTGCAAAGTCCCCTGGAGACCACCCACTACCATTAAGCAAGCAGCATCTTCTGCTTGTTTAAATGGCAATAACCACGGCAACAAGCACATTCAGCAAGGGTAAAAAAAAAAAAAAAAACTGCTACAGTATTGAATGCCTCTCTATTTTAATCAACCAGATTCCGAACCTTATTTTGTGCTTTTTTTTTTCCCTGTGGAAACTTTTACATCAAATTCAATTGTACATCATGAGAAAGAGCAAAATAAATAAGATGATGTGCTGAGACAAATTTGCACATGAGACTGAGGGAAGAAATTTGCACTTGTTTCAAACTGCATTTGAACATAATAAACAACCTTTTGAAGCCAAGGAGTGTCCACTGAGAATCAGTACTTAGCAAAACTATACATGCAGGTATGAAGAATGAAATAAAATACACTACCATATCATGCTCAGACCTCTAAATTCACTACTGTTTCACTGTCAAAATATACCATGTTAATTTAACTTTTAACAATGAATTTAAGATTATTAAATTATTATAAAGCAATCAGATTAACATCCTCTATACACACATACACAGAGTAGAAATTGGTGACAACTGAAAGCACGGATGAGGTAGTTAAAAAAAAAATGTGACTATTTCATTAATCATTGCACTTGAGAGACTTCTTTAAAAAATATCATTTGCCATAGGTCCTTTATAAATCATTGGCTGCCCATACTATAAGGGATAGTATAGCAATCCACAGTTTGCCTTTCCCCAGACTTTTTTTTCTTTTCTTATATAATGAACAACCATAGGAAGTAATACGAACAAAAAAGAAGTTTTTGTCAAGTAACTCTTGGATGTAAGTATACCATTCTCATCCTTCAAAACTTTAAAAAGCATTTTTTGCTTCTATCCATCTGTTAGCACAAGTTTGTGTGCCCAGTACACGGTAAGGCCAAACAAACCAACACTTTGGAGTTCAAACCAGATAAAGTTTTACTGCAGGGCCATTCAAGAAGACTAAAGAGCAACCCCACCCTTCCCCTCAAAAACCCTAAAATTAAACTGTAAAAATTAAAAAAAAAAACAAAAACCTAAAATTCTAAAAAAATAAAAAGTTCTAAATAGTCCCGAGTTTCCCAAAGGGTTTAGTAAAGCATTTTTAGAGCCAGATGAGGAAAGAGGGTCACACAGTAAGGAATGAGCTCATGTACAATTCTCTGACTGGCTGATGGTAACAGAGTGGAGTCACAGGGCTGTGACTTAGGCTCCAGGAGGCCTGTAGCTGCCTGGTCATCAAGTAGTTCACATCTTCATTTAGTAGAAGGACTATTTTCCTGCCTGTTAGAGAACTCATGAAACTGCATCAAATACTGTAATCCAGGTACTGCACAGAAGAGCTAAAGCAGAAGATATAGCAGAAGCTTCATTGGGTCCTGCTCAGTAAAACACCTCTGCCTTAAAGGGCATATTCTTGAATATTATCCTCTATGTGAAATGGAAGATCAGTCCTAGATCAGTGAAGACCAGTATGAGTCAATACACATTTTCAGCAATACTGTTAGCTTGTTTCTACACTGTGAAATTTAATAATGTTTCTTCAAATTCACAAATATTTTCTCATGCTTTGAAGTGCAGAGGATGGCAAATCTTATTTACAAATTTATAATGTGGTGATCCAACAACAAAAATTAACACAAATATATCAACTTTCACATTGCAAACGAACCCTTAATTTTCTGAGCTATTCAGATAATCAACAGGAATAATTTAATTAATACCTGGCTTTCCCACAGTATATCAGGCATTTTTTTCACTTCAAAATACCCAAGAACATAGTATGAATGGTATTATTCTTTTCTTACCTACATGCAAATAAGAAGTAGCAAAGAAAATTAAGGTATATTAGAATATCATAAAGTGTTCAGGTGAAGGTCCCTCAGGATAAATTTAAATCAGAGCTAATCTCTCCCTCTCTAGATCTGACTTTGCACTGGTAGAATTTTCTTCTTGTCACAAGAAAACAAAGAAGTACTGACTTTCTACTTTAAATTCACGTTTAGTCTAGAATTAGCAAATAGTCTAGAAATTTCATTATATCTGACTTTCAAAAAAGCGGGCCATGTTTTGCTTTTGTGTTGGCTTACTGTACTAGTGGCTATGTGGAACTGTGATAAGCTAAAGGACAGATTAAAAAATAAATTCTCAATGTTCCAGCCACTGCAGTACTCTGTTCTGAGAGGAAAATTCACAAAATTATGAAAATAAACTTGGGTGGGTTGTTCATTTTGAGGATCATTTTCCATTTCACATATGATCCACGAAGTCAGAGGCTCTGTGACCTGAGCAGCCCTAGACTTCGTGAGGGAATAAGCTGCAGGATGTTGTCTAACAGGCAGAAAGCAGCCAAACAACATTCAGGGCCATGGAAGTTCACCAACTGAGACTCACTGGCTTCTCTACAGCAGCATTTTCATTTCAGGGAAAAAACAGAGCCAAAAAAAAAAAAGACTAGTCTGAAATAAGTGTGAGGCCTTGCAGAGTGTTCACCTTTTACAGAAAGGTGAAAGCACATCAATTTGTTCCAAAGGCAGGATATTCAGGGCCTCACCTCAAGATATGATACTCTAAACTTTTGCTTCCTACAAAATGAGAGAAAAGAAACTACGCAATTAGAAAAAAAAAAATAGATAAGGTAAAACAACCAACAAGGATGGGAGATTATTTTAACCCCCAAACTATCTTTTTTTTTTTTTTATAGAAAGTCATCATTTTGGCTGTGAATTCTATTCCAGATTTTTTTTTTTTTTTTTTTTTTTTTTGGCCACTTCTATTGATCTTTCATTTATCCATCTTTATTCTTTGGCCTGTGTGGGCCTCCCATCGCAGTGGCCTCTCTCATCGCAGAGTATCGGCTCTGGGCGCATGCGCTCCAGAGCTCCAGCTTCGTAGCTAGACACATGGTCCAGCCGCTCCGCGGCACGTGGGATCTTCCCAGACCAGGGATTGAACTGGCGCCCCATGCACTGCAAGGTGGTGTCCTTACCCACTGGACCACCAGGGAAGCCCTACTCCAGATATTTTAAGGCACACTAGGGGCTAACATGGTTTGAATACTCACATTGGTGGTCCTTCACAAACAACATTCAGGGCCATCAAGGTTCACCAAACTTGAGGCTCACTGAAATTGGTACTAAATTCCAAATGTCATTTATATATTACATATACTCTGATTTTTTAAAGACCTACTGGGTCCTTGGCATAATCTCTATTCTTAGAAATGCATTCTAGTAAAAACCACAGATAGGGGCTTCCCTGGTGGTCCAGTGGATAAGGACACCGCCTTGCAGTGCAAGGACAGATTAAAAAATAAATTCTCAATGTTCCAGCCACTGCAGTACTCTGTTCTGAGAGGAAAATTCACAAAATTATGAAAATAAACTTGGGTGGGTTGTTCATTTTGAGGATCATTTTCCATTTCACATATGATCCACGAAGTCAGAGGCTCTGTGACCTGAGCAGCCCTAGACTTCGTGAGGGAATAAGCTGCAGGATGTTGTCTAACAGGCAGAAAGCAGCCAAACAACATTCAGGGCCATGGAAGTTCACCAACTGAGACTCACTGGCTTCTCTACAGCAGCATTTTCATTTCAGGGAAAAAACAGAGCCAAAAAAAAAAAAAGACTAGTCTGAAATAAGTGTGAGGCCTTGCAGAGTGTTCACCTTTTACAGAAAGGTGAAAGCACATCAATTTGTTCCAAAGGCAGGATATTCAGGGCCTCACCTCAAGATATGATACTCTAAACTTTTGCTTCCTACAAAATGAGAGAAAAGAAACTACGCAATTAGAAAAAAAAAAATAGATAAGGTAAAACAACCAACAAGGATGGGAGATTATTTTAACCCCCAAACTATCTTTTTTTTTTTTTTATAGAAAGTCATCATTTTGGCTGTGAATTCTATTCCAGATTTTTTTTTTTTTTTTTTTTTTTTTGGCCACTTCTATTGATCTTTCATTTATCCATCTTTATTCTTTGGCCTGTGTGGGCCTCCCATCGCAGTGGCCTCTCTCATCGCAGAGTATCGGCTCTGGGCGCATGCGCTCCAGAGCTCCAGCTTCGTAGCTAGACACATGGTCCAGCCGCTCCGCGCACGTGGGATCTTCCCAGACCAGGGATTGAACTGGCGCCCCATGCACTGCAAGGTGGTGTCCTTACCCACTGGACCACCAGGGAAGCCCTACTCCAGATATTTTAAGGCACACTAGGGGCTAACATGGTTTGAATACTCACATTGGTGGTCCTTCACAAACAACATTCAGGGCCATCAAGGTTCACCAAACTTGAGGCTCACTGAAATTGGTACTAAATTCCAAATGTCATTTATATATTACATATACTCTGATTTTTTAAAGACCTACTGGGTCCTTGGCATAATCTCTATTCTTAGAAATGCATTCTAGTAAAAACCACAGATAGGGGCTTCCCTGGTGGTCCAGTGGATAAGGACACCGCCTTGCAGTGCAAGGGGAGTCAGTTCAATCCCTGGCCTGGGAAGACCCCACGTGCCACGGAGCAGCTGGACCAATGTGTCCAATTACCGAGTCGGAGCTCCGGAGTGCCCGCGCCCAGAGCCAGTGCTCTGTGACAACAGAGGCCACTGCGATGGGAATCCCACACAGGCCAAAGAACAAAGATGGATGAAAATAGATAAACGAAAGACCAACAGGAGTGGCCCGCCTGCCCCTCTCCCTCCCCAACCCGGCCCCCCAACAACAACAAAAAAATAAAAGCCACACATAGGTGCACAATATTATATGAGGTGTTATCTTGACTAGAATGATCTTAGTCTCCCTACCCCAGAAACCTTCTAAGAATGAAGCTGGCCCACAGAGCTAATAGCTGAATTTGATGCTTCATTCTTAATGTGTGACCACAGAAACTCTCAGCCTCCATTTCCTTATCTTTAAAATGTTGGTAGCAATACCTAATTGACTGAGTTGTTGGGAGAATTACATTAACTAGTATATATAGAAATAAAGTATGTAGGTGAGTTAAATATATCTCACATGTTCTTCTACGTTAAGTTTAGAAATATGCACATGCAACAGCAGAGAAGACAATTACCATTGTCCAGATTTTCTCTGGGATCTTCAGGGATCATCAGCAAAATGAGGATGAAACAGCATTCCAGAAATCTACATGATTTACAGAAAGGGCAATGACAGTGTGGCTCACATGAACGACAATCAGTAGAATGCTTTAATTCACTCAGAGTCAGTAACAGTATCTGCAGGAAAAAGACTGGAGAGAGCAATTCCTTGTTTTGGGTCTTCACCTGCCTACAACAGAAAGCGGGGTCATCAATCCTTACCTCTGTGCTTATCTGTTTTCCTGAGTAAACGAATAGCCTGCTAGGAAAACTGAGTATTCTTGCCTGAGCCAGGTAACTGTGCAAACCTGGAGGTGAAACAGAGTTGAAGTTTGATAGGCTCTTCAGGGATTACTGAAAGCAGGTCTATTGGATGGCATCATCAAGAAATGGCCAATTAACAATAAAATAATAGCAGAGACACAGAGCACCACTTCTAGAAAAGGGATTTGTTAACTGTGAATGTGTACATTTTCCAGAGACCAAAGGAAGCCTGGTCCCTATCTTTTTTTCCCTGAGGTGTTTACAGTTATGGGACAGCACCTCTGACACACACTTGTATATAATACATACAACCTATGTCTTTAATGTAGAAAATGTTAATTACTGAATGGAGTAACAGAGTTTTAAAAGTTAAATAAATTTTAATGTTTATCACAGAAATTATTCTGAAAGTAGTGTTGTTTTTTTTTTTTTTCATTTTTAAACAGCTTCTTGAGATATAATTCACATACCATACAATTCCTCACCTAAAATGTGTAAAAGTTTAAAGTTTTTTGGCCAAGCTGTAGGACTGTGCAACCATTACTACTATGTAATTTTAGTTCACTTTTGTACTTCCTGAAAGAACTCATGAATCCATCAGTAGGCAATTTCTATTTCTTCCACCTGTCCCCTAAGTTTGGAGTTTTTGATAATCTACTGTCTGTCTCTGTAAGTTGCCTATTTTGAAGACTTCATACAAATGGAATCATACACTATGCAGTCTCTGTCTTTCTGCACTTAACGTAACGTTTGTAAAGTTCATCTTTTTTCTCATTTTGCATTTTTACATATTTTCCTAAGCCTAAACATAGGACTTTATATTCATCTCTATATAATTTCATCTTTTTAGTTACAGCTGATGCTCTGACCGGTCAAAAATAATTTTAACTTTCAAGATTTCCTTCAAATAGCTATTCTTTTACTAATGATAGAATGGTAGCAGCAGGGTCACTCGTGGGGAAAAAAAAAAAGAGAAAGAGACAGTAATCATCACCTATGGGTGCTCAGTTGCTTAGTCATGTCAGACACTGTGCGACTCTATGGACTGTAACCGGCCAGGCTTGCCCATCCATAGGATTCTAGAGACAAGAAGAGTGGGTTGCCACTTCCTCCTCCAGGGGACCTTCCTGACTTGGGAACTGAAACCTGTGTCTCTTGCGTTGACAGGTAGATTCTTTACCACTGAGCCACCTGGGAAGACCTGCTCAGTTGTGTCCAAATCTTTGCGACCCTATGGACTGGAAGCCTTATAAAGCACTTAATCCATGCTAACTCTAGAATAATTTGTATATAAGTATCATTATGCATATAGTAACAACACTCCCTTTTATAAACAAACTAATGCTTAAACCAAGCAGGTAAACTGTTTATGCTCACACACCCAGGAAATCCAGATCTTTCTGACCTGAAGCCAGTAGAATCCATAATCTTCCATGACATTCTTTAGTTCCTGGTTATATAATAATATCCTCGGGCATTACTATGTACTACTTTCTGTATACATATATAACTTCATATTAGTATATGGAAAACAGAATAAAATAGATATTGTAATCTAGATAATCTGTCCAAGTTTACGAACTAGTAACCTGTGACAGAGCTGGTGTTTATCATATACTTAAAAATGTTCTTTTTTATAATGTAGCAACTCCATTTACTAACAGTGGCTTCACCTAAGGTCAATGCAATCCTGATAATCACCTTTTTTGGCCATGAAGAAACACAAAGAATCTTTGGATTCCTTCTTCTTTCACAGGTACTCAGTGAGGGTAGGGGAGAGAGCCAAAAACTGCCAAGATCTGTACTTTTGAGCGAGACTACTGGTCCATTAACAAATGTCTCCAACAGTATCTTACCATCTGCTGTTTGCACTGTACTTGTCAATATTGAGCATCACTCACAGTTCATATGATCATATAAAATCTCAGAAACCACAAAATACCAAGGTGGGAAAAAAAGCTAATTCAAAACTGGTTTTAGAACCTGACAATACACTCACCACACAAGTATATAACTGGATGGAAACAAGTATGTATATACACTCTAGTATTTTATCAGTAAAAAAATAGAAAGAGACAGTAATCATCACCTATGGGTGCTCAGTTGCTTAGTCATGTCAGACACTGTGCGACTCTATGGACTGTAACCGGCCAGGCTTGCCCATCCATAGGATTCTAGAGACAAGAAGAGTGGGTTGCCACTTCCTCCTCCAGGGGACCTTCCTGACTTGGGAACTGAAACCTGTGTCTCTTGCGTTGACAGGTAGATTCTTTACCACTGAGCCACCTGGGAAGACCTGCTCAGTTGTGTCCAAATCTTTGCGACCCTATGGACTGGAAGCCTTATAAAGCACTTAATCCATGCTAACTCTAGAATAATTTGTATATAAGTATCATTATGCATATAGTAACAACACTCCCTTTTATAAACAAACTAATGCTTAAACCAAGCAGGTAAACTGTTTATGCTCACACACCCAGGAAATCCAGATCTTTCTGACCTGAAGCCAGTAGAATCCATAATCTTCCATGACATTCTTTAGTTCCTGGTTATATAATAATATCCTCGGGCATTACTATGTACTACTTTCTGTATACATATATAACTTCATATTAGTATATGGAAAACAGAATAAAATAGATATTGTAATCTAGATAATCTGTCCAAGTTTACGAACTAGTAACCTGTGACAGAGCTGGTGTTTATCATATACTTAAAAATGTTCTTTTTTATAATGTAGCAACTCCATTTACTAACAGTGGCTTCACCTAAGGTCAATGCAATCCTGATAATCACCTTTTTTGGCCATGAAGAAACACAAAGAATCTTTGGATTCCTTCTTCTTTCACAGGTACTCAGTGAGGGTAGGGGAGAGAGCCAAAAACTGCCAAGATCTGTACTTTTGAGCGAGACTACTGGTCCATTAACAAATGTCTCCAACAGTATCTTACCATCTGCTGTTTGCACTGTACTTGTCAATATTGAGCATCACTCACAGTTCATATGATCATATAAAATCTCAGAAACCACAAAATACCAAGGTGGGAAAAAAAGCTAATTCAAAACTGGTTTTAGAACCTGACAATACACTCACCACACAAGTATATAACTGGATGGAAACAAGTATGTCCTCTGATGTTTTCTGTGTCCAGGGAAAAACTACTCTATTTCTAGCACTAGACTGAACAGAACTGGCAAATTATACAGTGCCGTCTCCATTTCTTCCAACCCACCTGACATTTTGCCCACTCATCTAATTCTAAATTATCCAAACTAAATCTGTTCAAATTAAAAATACAATGAAATTTAATTATCCATGTCACAAAGGGGTACTGATATCATGGCAGACTAAGGTAGACTACAATGCAAAAATATTATATTTGGCCTTTAAATACCTTAAATATTTTCACACAATAGATTTTTCTTTTTCTAAGACTTGGTTTGTTCCCTTGTACAGATTCAAACCAAACAGAAGGTAAAGTTTGTGGTCCCATATGGTGGGATTTAAAGGGAGCTAGAAAGATTAAATTCCTTCCCACTTGCAATTAGTCATTCCTTGTTTTATATAAACTTTTCTCCCTTTCCTGCAATGTTCTTTTATTTTAAAATGCCTCTTTGAGGGATGATACATTAAAAGCCATCACCTGACTATTAGGTGAGAATGAACAAATTTGTTATGATTAAGAAAACAGATAAAACAACATATATGAACACTAACTACCTTGGAGGAAAAGAAGATCACTGGATTCGATCCCATGTCAATGCAAAAATTCTAATTGTAAGTAGTCCCCCTTAGATGTAAAGGTTCAAGTGCCTCTGTAAATCATTAGGAAACAGCAAAGATAGGAAATAAACTTATTATCCTACATTTTAAAACAAAATTTTCCCCCTTTCCAAGGCATATTCCAGGAGTGATAACAATGTAGTTGTACTATCAACAATTTCCATGAATAGTATAAATATGAAGCTATAAGTAAGCAGTCTTCCAGCTTGATGCTGAAAGATTCAAGTAAAATAAAATGACAGACTACAAAAAAAGCAAAGAGCAATAACACTTGAATTACCTTGAAACAACATCTGCATGTAGAATTTTTACCTATACACAGAGATGTACTATTTTCATACAATGGGGGAAATGCTAATTCTTACGGAAAGAACAACAGTACTACATGTATTCTTAGATGTAAAGAATGTATACTCCATGCCAAATACTACACAGATGTGCTCGAGTTACTTAAATTAGAAGTGGAATTAAAAATAAAACTTACGGAATTCCCTGTTGGTCCAGAGGTTAAGAACCCACCATGCAATGCAAGGCACAGAGGTTCCGTAAGTGATCGTGGAATATCCCACAGTCCTTCAGACAACTAAGCCCTTGTGCCTGTTATCCAGACCCCGCGAGCTGCAGCTACTTAAGGCTAAGGGCCTACAGCCCTGGCTCCTCAACAAAAGAAGCCACCACAATGAAAAGCCAGAGCACCTCAATGAAGAGTAGCCCGAAGAGTAGCCCCTGCACTCAGCAACAACAGAAAACCTCCATGCAGCAACAAAGATTCACCCCAACAAAATAAGCAAATCTTTAAAAGAAATAATCTTGAGTATTTTATTTCGATGCAAACAAAAAAGCAATTTCTGTCCATTTTTAAATTATTTTAACACAGTAAGAAAAAAAACTTGAAAATTTTTTCCACACAAAATCCACATCTGAGCATCTGATAATGAATGTTCTATCTTGGGCATAGTCACCAAATGCTGTGTTGTATTTATACTAAAGCTTTCACTTGTGTCTGATATAAAGAAGACTAAGAATAATTTTAAACAAATATTTATTCATGATATTCTAAAAAGTAAAATCACATAAACAGATAACTACTAAATGTTTGATTTCCTGATATATGTACATATATGTATGTGTGCACTCCCTGGTGGCTCAGACAGTAAAGAATCTGCCTGTACTGCAGGTGACCTGGGTTTGATCCTTGCGTTAGGAAGATCCTCTGGAGAAGGGAACAGCTACCCACTCCAGTTTTCTTGCCTAGAAAAATCCATGGCTCATCTGTGGGATCACAAAGAGTCGGAGACAACTGTGAAACTTTCATTTTCGTGTGTGTGTGTGTGTGTGTGTGTGTGTGTGTGTGTATATAATTTACATACAATATCTTACTTATAGATAGCTCTTTTTTTTTTTTTTTGGCCACTTCCATTGGTCTTTCATTTATTTGTTTTCATCCATCTTTGTTCTTTGGGCTGTATGGGCTTCCCACTGCAGCGGCACCTCTCGCCACAGAGCACCAGCACTGGGCGTAGGCGCTCCAGAGCTCCTGCTCGGTTGTAGGACACATCAGTCCAGCTGCTCCACAGCACATGGAATCCTCCCTGGCCAGGGATCAAACCGGCACCCCTTGCACTGCAAGGCGGTGTTCTTACCCACTGGACCACTAGGGAAACCCATTACAGATCGTGGAATATCCCACAGTCCTTCAGACAACTAACCCCTTCCATAGGAGCTGCAGCTACTTAAGGCTAAGGGCCTACAGCCCTGGCTCCTCAACAAAAGAAGCCACCACAATGAAAAGCCAGAGCACCTCAATGAAGAGTAGCCCGAAGAGTAGCCCCTGCACTCAGCAACAACAGAAAACCTCCATGCAGCAACAAAGATTCACCCCAACAAAATAAGCAAATCTTTAAAAGAAATAATCTTGAGTATTTTATTTCGATGCAAACAAAAAAGCAATTTCTGTCCATTTTTAAATTATTTTAACACAGTAAGAAAAAAAACTTGAAAATTTTTTCCACACAAAATCCACATCTGAGCATCTGATAATGAATGTTCTATCTTGGGCATAGTCACCAAATGCTGTGTTGTATTTATACTAAAGCTTTCACTTGTGTCTGATATAAAGAAGACTAAGAATAATTTTAAACAAATATTTATTCATGATATTCTAAAAAGTAAAATCACATAAACAGATAACTACTAAATGTTTGATTTCCTGATATATGTACATATATGTATGTGTGCACTCCCTGGTGGCTCAGACAGTAAAGAATCTGCCTGTACTGCAGGTGACCTGGGTTTGATCCTTGCGTTAGGAAGATCCTCTGGAAAAGGGGAACAGCTACCCACTCCAGTTTTCTTGCCTAGAAAAATCCATGGCTCATCTGTGGGATCACAAAGAGTCGGAGACAACTGTGAAACTTTCATTTTCGTGTGTGTGTGTGTGTGTGTGTGTGTGTGTGTGTGTATATAATTTACATACAATATCTTACTTATAGATAGCTCTTTTTTTTTTTTTTTTGGCCACTTCCATTGGTCTTTCATTTATTTGTTTTCATCCATCTTTGTTCTTTGGGCTGTATGGGCTTCCCACTGCAGCGGCACCTCTCGCCACAGAGCACCAGCACTGGGCGTAGGCGCTCCAGAGCTCCTGCTCGGTTGTAGGACACATCAGTCCAGCTGCTCCACAGCACATGGAATCCTCCCTGGCCAGGGATCAAACCGGCACCCCTTGCACTGCAAGGCGGTGTTCTTACCCACTGGACCACTAGGGAAACCCATTACAGATATCTTTTACATCCTTAATGCAATACTAGGGGGAAAATATCAGAAACAGCAGTTTATTATAAGACTTGGAAAGCAAGAGAAACCCAGAGTAAGAAGTGAAAAAATTTCGCTAAAGGTCAAGGGTAAAATATAAACAACTACTGAACCTTTGATATGTGCCAAATAATGCAAGGAATGGCAATAAAAGAGATTCAATTCTTATTCCCAGATAACAGAGAAGAAAAAATAA
This sequence comes from Tragulus kanchil, assembly GCA_022376925.1. Lineage (NCBI taxonomy): Eukaryota > Metazoa > Chordata > Mammalia > Artiodactyla > Tragulidae > Tragulus > Tragulus kanchil. The sequence goes on from JAIOJX010000030.1 coordinate 96,258,698, forward strand.
ATACATTAAAATAAATTAAGTATACTAAGTACATCAATAAAGGCAAGTACAAACGCAACATGACCCAGAGGGGTTTGATAAACTCTGTGGTGAATGAAAAGACGCAGAATCAAAGTGAGCTCTTAGGGCAAGGGTCCTCAAATTCCAGGATCTAATGCCTGATGATCTAAAGTGGAGCTGATGTAAAAGTAATAGAAATAAAATACACAATAAATGTGCTCAAATCATCCCCAAAACCATCTCTCCCTCGCACCAATCCATGGAAAAACTGTCTTCCATGAAACTGGTTCCTGGCATCAAAAAAAGCAGAGGACTGAAGTCTAGAGGACTCATTTCTGAATACCTCTACCTGAACTCAAGTCAAAATTTAGTGACTGTATCACTATACTTTAATCTGTTTTAGAAATCTTAAAAAGTTTAAAAGTAACAGGAAGAAGGAAATGAGGGAGAGAGGGTGAAGAAAACTATAAGAAAGGAAGAGAAGGAAACAAAAGAAAGAAAATGAGGAAAAAATAAAACTAAACTTTCCATATTGAAATATATCACAGAAGATAAGAGAGTTTGACTGTCAGGTTATTAGATATCAGTATCACTTGTCACTGGTCTGCCCCACAGACCCTTTTTGAGACCAGTATAGCCTGCCTAGAGAACATGGAGTAAGAGACGACTCTCAAAAAAATCAACATGGGGCTTCCCTGGTGGTCCAGTGGGTAAGGACACCACCTTGCAGTGCAAGGGGCGCCGCTTCGATCCCTGGCCTGGGAAGATCCCATGTGCCGCAGAGTGGCTGGACTGACGTGTCCAATTACCGAGCCACTCTTTGGGGCCTCCACTCAGCACATGGAATCCTCCCTGGCCAGGGATCAAACCGGCACCCCTTGCACTGCAAGGCGGTGTTCTTACCCACTGGACCACTAGGGAAACCCATTACAGATATCTTTTACATCCTTAATGCAATACTAGGGGGAAAATATCAGAAACAGCAGTTTATTATAAGACTTGGAAAGCAAGAGAAACCCAGAGTAAGAAGTGAAAAAATTTCGCTAAAGGTCAAGGGTAAAATATAAACAACTACTGAACCTTTGATATGTGCCAAATAATGCAAGGAATGGCAATAAAAGAGATTCAATTCTTATTCCCAGATAACAGAGAAGAAAAAATAAATACATTAAAATAAATTAAGTATACTAAGTACATCAATAAAGGCAAGTACAAACGCAACATGACCCAGAGGGGTTTGATAAACTCTGTGGTGAATGAAAAAGACGCAGAATCAAAGTGAGCTCTTAGGGCAAGGGTCCTCAAATTCCAGGATCTAATGCCTGATGATCTAAAGTGGAGCTGATGTAAAAGTAATAGAAATAAAATACACAATAAATGTGCTCAAATCATCCCCAAAACCATCTCTCCCTCGCACCAATCCATGGAAAAACTGTCTTCCATGAAACTGGTTCCTGGCATCAAAAAAAGCAGAGGACTGAAGTCTAGAGGACTCATTTCTGAATACCTCTACCTGAACTCAAGTCAAAATTTAGTGACTGTATCACTATACTTTAATCTGTTTTAGAAATCTTAAAAAGTTTAAAAGTAACAGGAAGAAGGAAATGAGGGAGAGAGGGTGAAGAAAACTATAAGAAAGGAAGAGAAGGAAACAAAAGAAAGAAAATGAGGAAAAAATAAAACTAAACTTTCCATATTGAAATATATCACAGAAGATAAGAGAGTTTGACTGTCAGGTTATTAGATATCAGTATCACTTGTCACTGGTCTGCCCCACAGACCCTTTTTGAGACCAGTATAGCCTGCCTAGAGAACATGGAGTAAGAGACGACTCTCAAAAAAATCAACATGGGGCTTCCCTGGTGGTCCAGTGGGTAAGGACACCACCTTGCAGTGCAAGGGGCGCCGCTTCGATCCCTGGCCTGGGAAGATCCCATGTGCCGCAGAGTGGCTGGACTGACGTGTCCAATTACCGAGCCGGAACTCTGGAGCGCATGAGCCCAGAGCCGGTGCTCTGTGACAACACGGGCCACTGCAATGGGAGGCCCACACGGGCCAAAGAACAAAGATGGATGAAAATAGACAAATGAAAGACCAATAGAAGTGGCCTGCCTGCCCCCCTCCCTCCCTACCCCACCTCCACCAAAATTAAAAAAAAAAAAAAATCAACATGCAAAATGTTTATCTGGGGGAATTTAGGGGCTTGTTTGTTTCTGCTTGTTGATTGTTGGTTTATTTGTGTTAGTTTGCCTAGAATCCTATTAAAAAAAAAAAATCTCTTAAAAAATGACAAACATTTCAGGCTATTAACATTTAGTATATTATTAAAATTTCCTAAGTCCTTATAATATTGGACTAGACCTGTGACCTTCCAAATTAGTTTTACATTTCAGAGAAGATAATCATACACTAGTCACTAATTTAATGACCTACATCTACTGCATATAAAAGCATGAAAAGAAGGAGAAGTGATAGGGAAGAGAAAAATGGAGCCATTACAGCAAAGGTTTAAGTTCCATGTCTCAAACACATGATAAAACCCAACCACCAGAAACAAACGAATCAAAGGCTGACTATCTGTGAAAGGAGATGAAAAGCGTTAAGTAGAACAGGAGAAGAAGACAAGAGGTTCAATGCCACTTGAAACCACTATTAGTCAGTACTTACATAAAGCCAATGCCCTCCTCTCTATTTAACTAAATAGAATCAATCACCAGATACTCACATGCTTTACCAGAATGGAGAGTCCTTCTCCAAAACACCAGCTCTCCTAACTTAGAACAGTCTAAAATTTCTTGTCTTTTAAACCTCCTTCACCCTCAGCCATGGTAATAGATACTAATAATGATACGATGATGATGATAATTGATAGCCGCAAGAAGAGATAGCATCTCCTATTTGTCAAAAACTATGGTAAGTGGTCCACTTTCAAAGCAACCTATGTGCAGGGGAAAAAAACGTACTGGTAGATAATATAGTCAGTCCTTTGCAAATGTATTTAAAAAAAAATACTTACTGAATCTCTATTACATGTAGGGCACTACTCTGGACATTAAAAATACAGTATTGAACAAAGAAGACAAAACACAACTCTGATAATCCATCAGAGTTGATATCTGATAGGTTACACAATCTGGTCAAGTAAACTGAGCTAGAGAGAACTTAAAAGATACTTGCAAGGCACTGAATACCAGGTAAGTGACAAGGACAATGTTAAACAATCTGATTGCAGGATCCATTTCCTCATACCATGTGCTTTGCTGCTATGGATGTACGAGCACACTTTCCAGGGCTCAGGCAGGGCATTCTGCTTTTGAGATTTTAGACTTTTCCACTTAGCATTAATATAAGGAGTAATTCAATTGTAATACAGTTTTATCCTTTAAAAAAAAGAAAACCTGTAGGCACAAAACCCAACCCATAAAGCAGGCAAGGTAAAAATACTAATTCTAAAAATGTCTGAGGAACTAAACTGAATAGTATAATGCTCATTGATATAAACATTTTATTATAATTAATAGTTTGAGTTCAATTACTACTCTAAAGGAGGTCAGAATAGCATGCAGTCTGTCTACACCTAAATACAGCATTTCATATTTTAGTTAATGTTTTGTAGTAAGAACATATTTCCTCAGCCTAAATAAATATTCAACAACAGAAAGAAGACTGCAATTAGAGTCCAACAGGTGAGTCTCTACACATGCATGTAAAAAAAAAAAATTAAATGGGCATAAGACACATTCCTGACATTTGTCTGAAATGCTTAAGGGAGATAAATGTAAAAATGCTATGCAAAGTAAAAAATGCAGTGTTCTTTATTACTCTCTCTTCACAGAATTACAGAATTATTTGGACTTTAGTACTAACATACTTTAGTACTTTAAAGTTCTAGGGTATAACTATTTAAGTCCCATAATCTAGGTTTTTAAATATAAAAGTGCTTATTTGGATAATCTTAAATCATCTAACATTTATTTAAAGATTTATTTTATTTATTTATTTTGGGGGGGTGGGGAGGGAGGGGAGCAGGCGGGCTACTTCTATTGGTCTTTCATTTGTCCATTTTCATCCATCTTCGTTCTTTGACCTGTGTGGGCCTCCCATCGCGGTGGCCTCTGTTGTCACAGAGCACCGGCTCTGGGCGCATGCGCCCCAGAGCTCCGGCTCGGCAATTGGACACATCGGTCCAGCCGCTCCGCGGCACGTGGGATCTTCCCAGTCCAGGGATCGAACCGGCGTCCCTTGCACTGCAAGGCGGTGTCCTTACCCACTGGACCACCAGGGAAGCCCTAACATTTATTTAATATTAGTCTTTCCCATGGTTGATTTACCACTCAGTGGCTACACAATATACTTCTGCCCTGAGGATTCGTTGTACTTACTTCTCCTCTACTTCCAAATACTATTCCTCAGTTTGTAACATTGCCCTTCAATTTTGTTCACTAGTACAACCTTTTATGTAAGACGATTATTATTCAGAAGTTTATTGTTCTTAATAACAACATTCATTTTGCCTAGAATTGAGTATTTGAAAATGGAAACATCTATGCTGACTGAGCTCACAAACTAATAGAAGAAACAATGGGCAAAGCACTGATAACAATATAATGCAGTAAGAGTTTTAATGAGGTATCTGACAATGAAAGGACAGCACTCGCATTGCCAAATTTCCTGAGCATATACTGCCGTATTATAGAATGTATTAAGCTCAAATGACTTCACTTAATCATCATCACTGTGTTCTGTGACAGGTGCCTATATGAAGGAGATCCACAGAGGTTAAATAATTTACCAAAGTAACAGTAGTGGAGTCAAGATTCACATTGCTTATTAAATAAGACAAAACTGGGTCTTCAAAGATGACTTTTTTTTATTTAGGTGATAAAAGGGGCAAATTTTGATCAAGCCAGTGATGAGAATAAAACATACTATAGTCATGGGCACGTGAAAGGGACAATGAGAAACACCAATGGAACAGGACCAGACAGGTGTGAGAGTAGCCAGAGGCTAAAATCCTCAAAAAAAAAAAAAAAAGGCTCCTCCCACTGCTTTTTTACCTAAATGTCCACAGGTAAAGTCGTTCTTCAAACATTACATCTACAGGAAACTCAGGTTAAACTACAACTACCAACATATAAAAAAGGATCCAGCAGCCTTAGAGCACTAGACCTAACAGATAAGAGACAGAGCCTCACAGAGGGTGAGGGAGGAAGAACAGTGAGCTGAGAGAGAAGAATCAAAACGTCTTCTTGACTTTTATCTCAACCAATCAGCTGATTTTCCACTGATATTTGGCACAGTACAAACATTATTCCATTTATAGATGCTTATTTTAACAATGGTCCTTTCAAGTCAGAGAGCCTGTGTTTTCATTCTTCACCATTTATTATGTATTTTAACGATTTATTACATAAATATATGTCTGTGTACATCTGAGTGTATGTATCTATTCACAATACAGTACTATACCCAGAGATGTAATATACTGTTATTAGGCACAAAGAGTAAAGTAAGTAACATTTGAGATCGCTCTATTCATTTCTGAGTGAGGTTTCACTGCAAAATCACTGTAATTTGTCTCTCCTTCTTGACTTCTCCCTCCGTTTCTTCGATCTTTTGCTTATTTCTCTTCTTCCTTGTTTAGTTTATGCTTTTTCTCTTTCGTACTTTCTTTGAATTATAAACTGGGAGTTATTTTAATATTGAAACAGAATCTTCTTCAATTAAGTCACCAATTCACATCACCAATCAAATCAATACAGTCACCAAAATCTTGCTGGATGGTGATTATTACGAAATGGAGTAAAGTTTTTAAAAAATTTGAGCATATACTGCCGTATTATAGAATGTATTAAGCTCAAATGACTTCACTTAATCATCATCACTGTGTTCTGTGACAGGTGCCTTATGAAGGAGATCCACAGAGGTTAAATAATTTACCAAAGTAACAGTAGTGGAGTCAAGATTCACATTGCTTATTAAATAAGACAAAACTGGGTCTTCAAAGATGACTTTTTTTTATTTAGGTGATAAAAGGGGCAAATTTTGATCAAGCCAGTGATGAGAATAAAACATACTATAGTCATGGGCACGTGAAAGGGACAATGAGAAACACCAATGGAACAGGACCAGACAGGTGTGAGAGTAGCCAGAGGCTAAAATCCTCAAAAAAAAAAAAAAAAGGCTCCTCCCACTGCTTTTTTACCTAAATGTCCACAGGTAAAGTCGTTCTTCAAACATTACATCTACAGGAAACTCAGGTTAAACTACAACTACCAACATATAAAAAAGGATCCAGCAGCCTTAGAGCACTAGACCTAACAGATAAGAGACAGAGCCTCACAGAGGGTGAGGGAGGAAGAACAGTGAGCTGAGAGAGAAGAATCAAAACGTCTTCTTGACTTTTATCTCAACCAATCAGCTGATTTTCCACTGATATTTGGCACAGTACAAACATTATTCCATTTATAGATGCTTATTTTAACAATGGTCCTTTCAAGTCAGAGAGCCTGTGTTTTCATTCTTCACCATTTATTATGTATTTTAACGATTTATTACATAAATATATGTCTGTGTACATCTGAGTGTATGTATCTATTCACAATACAGTACTATACCCAGAGATGTAATATACTGTTATTAGGCACAAAGAGTAAAGTAAGTAACATTTGAGATCGCTCTATTCATTTCTGAGTGAGGTTTCACTGCAAAATCACTGTAATTTGTCTCTCCTTCTTGACTTCTCCCTCCGTTTCTTCGATCTTTTGCTTATTTCTCTTCTTCCTTGTTTAGTTTATGCTTTTTCTCTTTCGTACTTTCTTTGAATTATAAACTGGGAGTTATTTTAATATTGAAACAGAATCTTCTTCAATTAAGTCACCAATTCACATCACCAATCAAATCAATACAGTCACCAAAATCTTGCTGGATGGTGATTATTACGAAATGGAGTAAAGTTTTTGTCTCATAAAAGTCACAATCAACATGAAAAGGCACTCTTGCTTCCATTCTGTTTGTCTCTGCTGTGATTTAACAAAGCTTTATGTTTTAAATAGCTATGTAGGAACTGAACTTTCCAACAAGATAAAAAATAAAATAATTTAGGAAAAAAATGCTCTTAACAAAGAGAACAAGTTTAGGTTTACATTTCCCCTTTATAAACTGGTAAAAATTCTGTAATAATTTTAATTGACTATCCATTTGTGAATGGGTGAAAAGTAAAAGCTCTATTTCCACGCACATTTTCTTTCCAATTTATATTCTCCTTCTCAAAAAAAAAAAGACAAAAAAGGGCTTCCTTGGTGGTCCAGTGGGCAGAGTCTTACTTGCAATGCAGGGGACACTGGTTTGATACCTGGCCCAGGAAGATTCCACATGCCATGGAGCGGCTGGACTGCTGTGTCCGATTACGAGGCAGAGCTCTGGAGCACATGCGCTCAGAGCTGGTGTTTTCCAAGGAAAGAGGCCACTGGGACGGGAGGCCCACACAGGCCAAAGAATTAAAATGGATGAAAAAATAAATAACCAATAAAAGAGGCCAAAATGTAAAAAAATAAAAATAAATAAAGAAAAAAAAGCCCCAAATAAGGCACTTGAGACTTACAATTCACATTCAGTTTCTCATAGAGACCCTTCTATACTTAAACCACATTCTTCCAATATTCAGATTTATAGCATCACTCGTCTATTTGTTCAGGCAACTGTTTTTAGTACCTAAGATATGCCAGCTATTCAGAACTAAAAACAAAAATGAACATGTGGGACCTAATGAAACTTAAAAGCTTTTGTACAGCAAAAGAAACTACAAAAAAGGTGAACAGACTACCCACAGAATGGGAGAAAATCATAGCAAATGAAATAACAGACAAAGAATTAATCTCCAAAAGTTTATGCTTTTTCTCTTTCGTACTTTCTTTGAATTATAAACTGGGAGTTATTTTAATATTGAAACAGAATCTTCTTCAATTAAGTCACCAATTCACATCACCAATCAAATCAATACAGTCACCAAAATCTTGCTGGATGGTGATTATTACGAAATGGAGTAAAGTTTTTGTCTCATAAAAGTCACAATCAACATGAAAAGGCACTCTTGCTTCCATTCTGTTTGTCTCTGCTGTGATTTAACAAAGCTTTATGTTTTAAATAGCTATGTAGGAACTGAACTTTCCAACAAGATAAAAAATAAAATAATTTAGGAAAAAAATGCTCTTAACAAAGAGAACAAGTTTAGGTTTACATTTCCCCTTTATAAACTGGTAAAAATTCTGTAATAATTTTAATTGACTATCCATTTGTGAATGGGTGAAAAGTAAAAGCTCTATTTCCACGCACATTTTCTTTCCAATTTATATTCTCCTTCTCAAAAAAAAAAAAGACAAAAAAGGGCTTCCTTGGTGGTCCAGTGGGCAGAGTCTTACTTGCAATGCAGGGGACACTGGTTTGATACCTGGCCCAGGAAGATTCCACATGCCATGGAGCGGCTGGACTGCTGTGTCCGATTACGAGGCAGAGCTCTGGAGCACATGCGCTCAGAGCTGGTGTTTTCCAAGGAAAGAGGCCACTGGGACGGGAGGCCCACACAGGCCAAAGAATTAAAATGGATGAAAAAATAAATAACCAATAAAAGAGGCCAAAATGTAAAAAAATAAAAATAAATAAAGAAAAAAAAGCCCCAAATAAGGCACTTGAGACTTACAATTCACATTCAGTTTCTCATAGAGACCCTTCTATACTTAAACCACATTCTTCCAATATTCAGATTTATAGCATCACTCGTCTATTTGTTCAGGCAACTGTTTTTAGTACCTAAGATATGCCAGCTATTCAGAACTAAAAACAAAAATGAACATGTGGGACCTAATGAAACTTAAAAGCTTTTGTACAGCAAAAGAAACTACAAAAAAGGTGAACAGACTACCCACAGAATGGGAGAAAATCATAGCAAATGAAATAACAGACAAAGAATTAATCTCCAAAATCTACAAGCAACTCCGACAACTCAGCACCCGAAAAATGAACAACCCAATCAAAAAATGGGAAAGGGACCTAAAGAGACATCTCTCCAAAGAGGACATACAGATGGCCCAAAAGCACATGAAACAATGCTCAATCTCGCTTATTATTAGAGAAATGCAAATTAAAACTACAATGAGATATCACCTCACACCAGTCAGAATGGCCATCATCCACAAATCAACAGACAATAAATGCTGGAGAGGGTACAGAGAAAAGGAAACACTCTTGCATTGGTGGTGGGAATGTAAATTGATACAACCGCTATGGAAGACAGTATGGAGCTTCCTTAAAAAACTAAAAATAGAAGTACCATACGACCCAGCAATCCCACTCTTAGGCTTATACCCTGATGAAACCAAATCTGAAAGAAGCACCTGTACCCCAATGTTCATTGCAGCTCTCTATACAATAGCCAGAACATGGAAGCAACCTAGATGTCCATCGACGAATGAATGGATACAGAAGTTCTGGTACATATATACAATGGAATACTACTCAGCCATTAAAAGAAATGCAGAAGACTCAGTCCTAATGAAGTGGCTGGCTCTAGAACCTATCATAAAAAGTGAAATCAAAAAGAGAAAGACAAATACAGTATACTAACACACATATATGGAATGTAGTAGGACGGTCTTGATAATACACGCAGGGAACTCATGGAAAAACAGACAGAGCATAGACATAGGGACATTGTGGGGAAGAAATAGGGAGGGGGAGGCATGGAGAGAGTAACATGGAAACCTATACTGTCATATGTGGAAAAGATAGCTATTGTCATTGTGCTAAGGGAATAGGAGGGCTTACAGTGGCATGGGGTGATGGTCCAGAGGGGTGAGATGGGGGGAACTCGGGGGGTGGGGACCAGGGATATGCATATGACTGATCTGGGAACATACATGTCTGTGAACAACAAAACTCTGTAAAACCTTTAAAATAAAGAATAATAAAAAAAAGAAGTACCATACGACCCAGCAATCCCACTCTTAGGCTTATGCCCTGATGAAACCAAAAATTAAGGAGACACCTGTACCCCAATGTTCATTGCAGCTTTCTATACAACAGCTGGAACATGGAAGCAACCTAGATGTCCATCAATGAATGAATGGATAAAAAAGTTCTGGTACATATATACAATGGAGTACTTCTCATCTGTAAAAAGAAATGCAGAAGAATCAGTCTTAATGAGGTCGATGGATCTGTTATAAAAAGTGAAGTAAGTCAAAAAGAGAAAGACAAGTACAGTATACTAACACATATATATGGAATCTAGTAGGATGGTGATGATAACACACACAATGAAGTCATGGAAAAACAGACAGAGCATAGACATAGGGACATTGTGGGGAAGAAATAGGGAGGGGGAGGCATGGAGAGAGTAACATGGAAACCTATACTGTCATATGTGGAAAAGATAGCTATTGTCATTGTGCTAAGGGAATAGGAGGGCTTACAGTGGCATGGGGTGATGGTCCAGAGGGGTGAGATGGGGGGAACTCGGGGGGTGGGGACCAGGGATATGCATATGACTGATCTGGGAACATACATGTCTGTGAACAACAAAACTCTGTAAAACCTTTAAAATAAAGAATAATAATAAAAAAAAGAAGTACCATACGACCCAGCAATCCCACTCTTAGGCTTATGCCCTGATGAAACCAAAAATTAAGGAGACACCTGTACCCCAATGTTCATTGCAGCTTTCTATACAACAGCTGGAACATGGAAGCAACCTAGATGTCCATCAATGAATGAATGGATAAAAAAGTTCTGGTACATATATACAATGGAGTACTTCTCATCTGTAAAAAGAAATGCAGAAGAATCAGTCTTAATGAGGTCGATGGATCTGTTATAAAAAGTGAAGTAAGTCAAAAAGAGAAAGACAAGTACAGTATACTAACACATATATATGGAATCTAGTAGGATGGTGATGATAACACACACAATGAAGTGCTGGAAAAACAGACATAGAGAACAGATATATGGACATTGTGGGGAATGAACAGTGCAGGTGGGAGGCACAAAGGGAGTAACATGGAAACCTATACTATCATATGTGAAAAAAGATAGCCATTGTCATTTCGCTGTGGGAACAAGGGATCCTGCAGGGGCGGGGTGCAATGGCCTGGAGGGGTGGGATTGGGGAGACTGGGAAGGGAGGTGTAGGAGGGAGGGGGTTATGGATATACATAGGACTAATCTGGGATTATACCTATCTGTAAACAGCAAAACTCTGTAAAAATAAAAAGTAAAATAATAATAACATAAAAAAGATATGCCAGCTATTGTGTTAGGCAACAGAAATAAAGACAAAACATTCATTCACTATGTTGACCACAAAAAACAGAAGAGAAACATTTTCTTCCCTAATTACTGAAAAATAGTCTTAGAAATCATTGTAACCAGCTCTATCTTTCCCAGCACCATCAAAAGGGATATGGGACTGCACTACCAAGTCAGAAAGCGCTCAACCTAAACTATGCAGATGCCACACAGTGGGGGGAAAAGGGAATGACCTATGGTGAAGTAATCCCAGTGTCCTGCTCGACTGCCTTCAAAAGCTGAAAGTGGTTATTATTATTCCATTTCTTTAAAGGAGAATATTTTTCAAAAATCACATCAAAGAGCAAATAATTTTTCTATGACTTAAGAGATTTTTTTTAAGGATTGATTAAACATCCAGCATCAAGTAAATTCAGCCATATTCCCTTGCCAGACGTAATGCCAACAGAAATATTCAAACTCTGTGAGAAAATGTATTAATACTGTAAATACAGGATAGCTTCTTTTAAGGTGTGAAGGGATAAAATCTAGTGCAGTGAACTGAATTCACTTTCTTCTCCCTTTCTCTACCCTCCACCCTCCACCCTCCAGCCCTACAATCAGTCAGTAGCCAAAGGAGGACACCCAAGTACAAAGATGAAAGAGTCAAATTCTCGCCTGAGAGATCTAAATAGGTTCTTGAAACTGTGGCCAAGAGAGACGTGAAAGTGGCTGACAGAGGCCAGTGACCTGAAGGAACCTCAGAGTTGCACTAAGGAGGACACAATGTGACATGTGGAGGAAGATGCATATCTAACGATCTGGACAAAGGGCAGGGGCCAAAGCCCCCGGGGCCCCCAAAGAAACTACTTAAGCCCTCCTCAAATGCTAGTAGGATGTGAATTAAAAGCCATTGTTAATGAACAGTGCAGGTGGGAGGCACAAAGGGTAACATGGAAACCTATACTATCATATGTGAAAAAGATAGCCATTGTCATTTCGCTGTGGGAACAAGGGATCCTGCAGGGGCGGGTGCAATGGCCTGGAGGTGGGATTGGGGAGACTGGGAAGGGAGGTGTAGGAGGGAGGGGGTTATGGATATACATAGGACTAATCTGGGATTATACCTATCTGTAAACAGCAAAACTCTGTAAAAATAAAAAGTAAAATAATAATAACATAAAAAAGATATGCCAGCTATTGTGTTAGGCAACAGAAATAAAGACAAAACATTCATTCACTATGTTGACCACAAAAAACAGAAGAGAAACATTTTCTTCCCTAATTACTGAAAAATAGTCTTAGAAATCATTGTAACCAGCTCTATCTTTCCCAGCACCATCAAAAGGGATATGGGACTGCACTACCAAGTCAGAAAGCGCTCAACCTAAACTATGCAGATGCCACACAGTGGGGGGAAAAGGGAATGACCTATGGTGAAGTAATCCCAGTGTCCTGCTCGACTGCCTTCAAAAGCTGAAAGTGGTTATTATTATTCCATTTCTTTAAAGGAGAATATTTTTCAAAAATCACATCAAAGAGCAAATAATTTTTCTATGACTTAAGAGATTTTTTTTAAGGATTGATTAAACATCCAGCATCAAGTAAATTCAGCCATATTCCCTTGCCAGACGTAATGCCAACAGAAATATTCAAACTCTGTGAGAAAATGTATTAATACTGTAAATACAGGATAGCTTCTTTTAAGGTGTGAAGGGATAAAATCTAGTGCAGTGAACTGAATTCACTTTCTTCTCCCTTTCTCTACCCTCCACCCTCCACCCTCCAGCCCTACAATCAGTCAGTAGCCAAAGGAGGACACCCAAGTACAAAGATGAAAGAGTCAAATTCTCGCCTGAGAGATCTAAATAGGTTCTTGAAACTGTGGCCAAGAGAGACGTGAAAGTGGCTGACAGAGGCCAGTGACCTGAAGGAACCTCAGAGTTGCACTAAGGAGGACACAATGTGACATGTGGAGGAAGATGCATATCTAACGATCTGGACAAAGGGCAGGGGCCAAAGCAAACTCCTTCATTTCAAAGAATGCTAGACAATGTCTTCCTTCCCAAGCCAGAGAAACTACTTAAGCCCTCCTCAGATCTTACACTGCCACTCCTAGTTGAAATGAGTTAAAATTGAGTAAGGTAAGTTAAAAGTAACTAGCTTTAAAAAAAAAAAAAAGTAACTAGCTTAAGTCCTCTACCATCATTCTTAAGGCTCAAATTTAAAATAAAGTTCCATTACAGAAGAATAAAGTTCATTTTATTCCCTCTATACTTGCTTTTGTATGCATCATAAAACTTTCACTTAAAGCCAAGATTTAATTCTACATTTGCATGACAAGATAACTTTTAAGACGACCTCATTATTTCTCACTCTCAGTCACTACTAATTTTACACTCAGAAAACCAAACCATGAGACTGCATACCCTGTGTCTCACAAAGGTGCTCTCTCTGGTGTCAACAGAAAAGATATTTGCTAGATCAGGGAAGTCCAGAGAGAGCAGTGATTTGCCAAATATGGCCGACTGGAGCACTGAGAATTTAGGGTTAGGTTTCAGCATGTGTTGCTGTCATTCAAATACTAAATCTATATTTACCTGGTCAGTGAGTGGAGATTTAAATAGAAAACTCCAAAGCATGCAACATACTTTCCTTTCCTAACTTAGCTGATTTTGAGATTTACTCTCATGGAGCTACAGGTTTTCAAAACTGGTTAAATAAAATTCTATTCATATTAAAATAAATTTTGCTAAGGATTAGCCAAAAAAAAACCACTGACTTTTTCTTTACCATTTTTATAATTATCTGACTGGTCATTTCATACCACTTTTCTTGGGGATTTCAAACAAAATATAGTCAATGCTGAAATACAAGTGCTTTGAATTTAAAAATGAAGAAGCATGTCTTATTGAGATAATTTGAAAATAATAGACCATCAATGCATATTACCTTTAAATGTATTAAAATTTAAATATAAAATTGTACTTAAAATTTAGCAGACACTCTAAAGATACAGAACTCACGTTTAAAATCAGCATATAAATTAACATGTGCAGATTATGTGAACGGAATTATATTCCTAAAATTGAGGAAACTGTTTATCAGTAAAGGCAGTACAACATTCTGCCTTGTCCGCAAAAAAGCCAAAAAAAAAAAAAAAAAACAAACAAAACCCGGATGAAACTATAGGATCTGGTCAGTAGGAATATAAAGGACACAGTCAAGGAAGTCACACTGTGGTTGAGGGGCCAGCAGCAATGCTGTAGGGTGGAACGCAGAAGGGGATTCCAAAGAACATGGCTCAGCATGTATTATATAGTGCAAATTATCAAATCTGTACAACTGGAACTGTTTTTCAAGTGTGAGAATTTGAATGGTGCTGGTTGGAAGACGTCTCCAACCTAACAGCAAAAAGCGCCACATCCTCAGTCTTCCAGCTCTGGGCCACAGGCTGGGCTCCTGTGCTGTAGCTAAGAGGAAAAGGAGGCTGACTCTGAGGGAGGCTGTGCACGTGCAGGAGCAGGAGGGATGTGGGAAAGCAAGGTCCTACCTTCCTCTCAATTTTTCTGTGAACATAGAGCTACTTCAAAATATAAAGTCTTTTTTTAAAAAAATTCTCTTTTGGAAAACCTGGCTCAGAAATCACAGCGGTAGTGTTCATCACATTGCCTTTTATTTATTTTTTTCCTGTAAATCCTTACCTATTTTAATCTTGGAAGGTTTTTTTTCCCCACACTACTCTGTTATTTTTAGCCTTGCCACTTTCTTTTCAACCTCACAAGGTAATAAGTTTTAATTTCTTTAAGTCATTATAATGAATTAACAGTTATGTTTGCATGCATGCATACTTTAGTCACTTCAGTCATGTAGAATTCTCTGAAATAATTTGCTAAGGATTAGCCCTGAAAATATAGATACATACCGCTTTTCTTGGGGATTTCAAACAAAATATAGTCAATGCTGAAATACAAGTGCTTTGAATTTAAAAATGAAGAAGCATGTCTTATTGAGATAATTTGAAAATAATAGACCATCAATGCATATTACCTTTAAATGTATTAAAATTTAAATATAAAATTGTACTTAAAATTTAGCAGACACTCTAAAGATACAGAACTCACGTTTAAAATCAGCATATAAATTAACATGTGCAGATTATGTGAACGGAATTATATTCCTAAAATTGAGGAAACTGTTTATCAGTAAAGGCAGTACAACATTCTGCCTTTTCCGCAAAAAAGCCAAAAAAAAAAAAAAAAACAAACAAAACCCGGATGAAACTATAGGATCTGGTCAGTAGGAATATAAAGGACACAGTCAAGGAAGTCACACTGTGGTTGAGGGGCCAGCAGCAATGCTGTAGGGTGGAACGCAGAAGGGGATTCCAAAGAACATGGCTCAGCATGTATTATATAGTGCAAATTATCAAATCTGTACAACTGGAACTGTTTTTCAAGTGTGAGAATTTGAATGGTGCTGGTTGGAAGACGTCTCCAACCTAACAGCAAAAAGCGCCACATCCTCAGTCTTCCAGCTCTGGGCCACAGGCTGGGCTCCTGTGCTGTAGCTAAGAGGAAAAGGAGGCTGACTCTGAGGGAGGCTGTGCACGTGCAGGAGCAGGAGGGATGTGGGAAAGCAAGGTCCTACCTTCCTCTCAATTTTTCTGTGAACATAGAGCTACTTCAAAATATAAAGTCTTTTTTTAAAAAAATTCTCTTTTGGAGAAAACCTGGCTCAGAAATCACAGCGGTAGTGTTCATCACATTGCCTTTTATTTATTTTTTTTCCTGTAAATCCTTACCTATTTTAATCTTGGAAGGTTTTTTTTCCCCACACTACTCTGTTATTTTTAGCCTTGCCACTTTCTTTTCAACCTCACAAGGTAATAAGTTTTAATTTCTTTAAGTCATTATAATGAATTAACAGTTATGTTTGCATGCATGCATACTTTAGTCACTTCAGTCATGTAGAATTCTCTGTGACCCTATGGACTCTTAGCCAACCAGGTTCCTTTGTCCATGGAATTCTCCAGACAAGATTACTAGAGTGGGCTGCCATCCCTCCTCCAGGGGATCTTCCCGACCCAGGGATTAAACCTGAGTCTCCTGTGGCTCCTATACAGCAAGCGGATTCTTTACCGCCTGGCGAGGTCAATAGTTATGTTTAAGCAACTTCAAATGAAGAGGTCCACACATATAAAAACTAATGTCAACAATTAAATATTCAGGTTCCCTGGTGGTCCAATGAGTAAGGACACCGCCTTGCAGTGCAAGGGGTGCCAGTTCGATCCCTGGCCTGGGAAGATCCCACGTGCCCCGGAGCGGCTGGACCAATGTGTCCAACTACTGAGCCGGAGCTCTGGAGCGCATGCGCCCCAGAGCCTGTGCTCTGCAACGAGCAAGGCTAGTGCAATGGGAGGCCCTCACAGGCCAAAGAACAAAGATGGAAATAAATGAAAGACCAACAGAATTGACCAAAAAAAAAGAAAAAAATCAAATATTCTATTTACTGCTCATCTAAAAATACTATGAAGAGTCCAGTAAGGTAGATGTGTCAACAGTAAAAGTCTTCTGCCCAACTGAAGAATATGATTGGCACAGACACAAAACTGCAGCACATCCTAATTTAATAGCTGCCTGACAGTTGTCTTCGACTCTTTGTTCAAATGTTTTCTCAAGGATCTGCCTACCATCCTCAGCTGTATGAACACAAAGAGCACACACACTAGATATGTGAGCTCATTCTGCTAGAGCTATGAAATTATATTTGAAATTCAAAGAGGCAATAGGAAATGAATTTGACACCTATATTAATGTAATTTTACTTGGGTGAGAGTGTTTCATATCACTAAGCAAAATATGCATACACAAAATGTCTCATATTTCTCTACTTTCATAAAATATACATTCCTATATCCCCCAAATACTGGAAGAGTGCTGCTGTTTTAATACATTTATTAAATAACTAAGCTTTTCTGGATAATCTGTACATTGGCCAAAAAAAAAAAAAAAAGGACTAAGAACTTTCTGCTAGGATTCTGAGGGTTCCTTTTAACAAAAACTAAAGGAATTGTACATATCCAAATATAATCTATTTAGAACAACAGCACTGACACACAGTTGAAAACAGCAAAAATTATTATGAACATGATAGCTTTTATGTCTAAGCTATAGATAATGTGTACTGTCCATAGGGTTTGGAAGCGTTCCTTACCTCTGCTCACTTAAAATACACAAACTGGGTCAGAGCTAGTACTAAGGAAGACCGGGAAGAGGCCTTAACGCTTCAATGAAGTCAGTTTAATCTGTACTCTAGATATAATATTGACATCTAATGGTATTTACATAGTTTTTCTTCAAAGAGTGTCAGCCATCAAGAAAGCTCAACAAACGTCTTGATCAAATTTAGTGAATTATTAGGTCTTTTCAGTAAGAAGAATATTATATAATTCACAGCATAATTTTTTTTCTTGCTTTATATAATCTTTCTTATTACAACCTCTCAAATGTGAATTCTCTTTTGCTATAAAGAAACATGCAAGCAGTGGTATCTCTCAGTCTTACCTGTCAAACATTTCATAAAGAGAATGTTATATAAGATGAACTTATTTTCAGGCTGAAAGTAAAAATACTTGAAACACTATGATGTCACAGCATCAATTCTTCAGCATTCAGCCTTCTCACATCCATTCATGACTATTGGAAAAATCATAGCTTTGACTATATAGACCTTTGTCAGCAAAGTGATGTCTCTGCTTTTTAATACGCTACCATATTATACAACCTACTGTACTTGCATCTAAAGTCTGTTCATTCTGTACGGCCAGCTCGAAAGATACTGTCTTACAGCATCATATTCAAGCACCAGGCAGTTGTAAACACAACAGGTAATCAGTTAATTAAGGGTGGGCCCAAAATAATGTTGCTATCCAGTAAGAAAAAATTATCTACAGGGAAAGACTGGATAGGTCTAAATTAGTGATCTGACCTCAGACTTTTAAGTCACCAACAAAAGGGTCCCTCTCAGTCTCTGAGGTTTTAAAAGAAAATCTGTGATGGGGAGGATTGCAAACCAGTGCCATCCGTCGTCATGAAGAGCCTATAATCTGTACTTTGGGCCAAAAAAAAAAAAAAAAGGACTAAGAACTTTCTGCTAGGATTCTGAGGGTTCCTTTTAACAAAAACTAAAGGAATTGTACATATCCAAATATAATCTATTTAGAACAACAGCACTGACACACAGTTGAAAACAGCAAAAATTATTATGAACATGATAGCTTTTATGTCTAAGCTATAGATAATGTGTACTGTCCATAGGGTTTGGGCGTTCCTTACCTCTGCTCACTTAAAATACACAAACTGGGTCAGAGCTAGTACTAAGGAAGACCGGGAAGAGGCCTTAACGCTTCAATGAAGTCAGTTTAATCTGTACTCTAGATATAATATTGACATCTAATGGTATTTACATAGTTTTTCTTCAAAGAGTGTCAGCCATCAAGAAAGCTCAACAAACGTCTTGATCAAATTTAGTGAATTATTAGGTCTTTTCAGTAAGAAGAATATTATATAATTCACAGCATAATTTTTTTTCTTGCTTTATATAATCTTTCTTATTACAACCTCTCAAATGTGAATTCTCTTTTGCTATAAAGAAACATGCAAGCAGTGGTATCTCTCAGTCTTACCTGTCAAACATTTCATAAAGAGAATGTTATATAAGATGAACTTATTTTCAGGCTGAAAGTAAAAAATACTTGAAACACTATGATGTCACAGCATCAATTCTTCAGCATTCAGCCTTCTCACATCCATTCATGACTATTGGAAAAATCATAGCTTTGACTATATAGACCTTTGTCAGCAAAGTGATGTCTCTGCTTTTTAATACGCTACCATATTATACAACCTACTGTACTTGCATCTAAAGTCTGTTCATTCTGTACGGCCAGCTCGAAAGATACTGTCTTACAGCATCATATTCAAGCACCAGGCAGTTGTAAACACAACAGGTAATCAGTTAATTAAGGGTGGGCCCAAAATAATGTTGCTATCCAGTAAGAAAAAATTATCTACAGGGAAAGACTGGATAGGTCTAAATTAGTGATCTGACCTCAGACTTTTAAGTCACCAACAAAAGGGTCCCTCTCAGTCTCTGAGGTTTTAAAAGAAAATCTGTGATGGGGAGGATTGCAAACCAGTGCCATCCCGTCTATGAACACTCCATGAAGAGCCTGAGCCCAGAGTTGTTACTCTTTCTGAATTTCTGAATAGCACTACTGTGCACCGCTGTAAAGCACATGTAGCTTTGGAATGTTAATTACTTAAGTTATACCTATTAGTTTTCCAGATCACAAATTCCTTCAGAACAAATCAATGACAGATCCTTTAGGCTTTCCATCCATGTTTTCTACATAGTAGGTATTCAACAAATATTTGTATGACTCTCATATATAAATGATCAGGTAATGAAAGCATTCTGATTTTTTTAATTAATGCTAATACATTTAGAAAGGTTCTTTTCTACAAATCATACAAGTTAAATATAACTAGTTGCATGTAATTATGAATGTATCTTGCAGAGCTCTCAGGTTTAGAATACCTGGTCTTCTAATAGTTCTTAATACAGGACATTGACATCTGAAGCGAAGTACAGTACCCAAGATGATGTAGATGTTGGCAAAAGCAGAACTAATTGCTGTTGAGTTCTCTAAGTCAGTGGTCCTCAACCCAGTCTACACAATAAAATCATCTGGGAAATTTTTGTTTTTAAATACCAAGGCCAAGCCAATTATTATAATCTCTAGGAAAGGACCTAAGAAATACATTTTTGAAAACTTCCCAGGTAATTAAAACATGCATCTGTGCTTAAAACCACTGAGTCACTCTTAATTCCAACGAAAAACATGAACTTCTGACAGTTCCTGAGAACATCACTAAGATCTCTTCTGCTCACTATGGTCTCCTTGGGTTTTAAGTACTGATGTATTTAACACACAGGTTTGATTAAGTATGCTTCCACTACTCCTGTACCACTGTTGATTCAATCCCTTTCATTCTGATGACCTCAGCCTTAAGAAAAAAGTAATGCATGTTAACAGCCAGCAGAAAAATCACCTCTCTTTATAAACTCAGTCAGTGAAGCGGCAACGCTACATCAAGGTGGTTGACGACAGGTGACTGGCCTGCAACACGTGGGAAGTCCCTTACACCTGTCAAGGGAGGCAGACTGCAAGAGAGAGGGCGAGTCTGACTGAGCAAGCTCAGAGGAGCAAACAATGCTCCAAATGCTATTGGCAGAGCTCTAAAAATAAAACGACAAAAGCACTGGGAAGGCAGAATGAATTCTTAACACTTGTTCTCTTCTATTTTAGTCTGTTACGAACCAGGTGACCTCAACACCAAGCGATGAGTCTTTGAACTTTCTGTATCCCTCACTTTCAGAAATGATCCTCAGTTACGTTGTCATGTCTGAATTTATTCCAAGTGTTTCAAATTCATACTCATAAAGGGAATCTTTTTTTAATCTTTCAAGACAGCTCTCTCATAGGACTATACCCTAAAAAAAGACTCTTTGATATTCATTGGCCCGTCTTACTTTGAAGATCTCTTTCACATGCATTATTCTGGGGAAAAACTGTTCATCCATTGATATTTTATGTATTATTTTTTGGGGCTCATGGTCTAAGAAGCAAGAGTTACAAGAGTCATTAACACATTCAGAAAAACAGTAGTTTAAACGTCCTCCACTGAAAAATCACTGGTCTAGAGAAAGAGACTTCCTACTACCATACTTAATGACCCAAATAAGGCCATCCCTATTTTAAAATAGTTACCTTAAATGTTTGGTCAAGGGCAGTTTTACATGCAAAAGTAACAAGATGTTGAGGCTGAGAGTAAGTTTGGAATCAACTCAGAGCAGCATCCCCTGTGCACTGGTACTGGTCTGGGTCACACTATTCAACTGCTCAAGACCTCAACTGCTTCTTCATTTATGAAAGAAGAAAATCATGTCTATCCCTGTTTTAGAAGGCTGAGATCAGACTTAAATAAGACAATGTCCGTAGGACTCGAGCTTAATTCCTGGCTCCTAGCACTCAATATATACTACCGATAATGGTTATTGCTGACAATAAATTATTGATACTGATAGCCAATAAGCAGGAGATGATCAAACCATCAAGAAGCCATATTATTTCAAACATGGTTGATGTTTCTAAGTAGCCAAAAGCACATAACTCAAAGCGGCAACGCTACATCAAGGTGGTTGACGACAGGTGACTGGCCTGCAACACGTGGGAAGTCCCTTACACCTGTCAAGGGAGGCAGACTGCAAGAGAGGGCGAGTCTGACTGAGCAAGCTCAGAGGAGCAAACAATGCTCCAAATGCTATTGGCAGAGCTCTAAAAATAAAACGACAAAAGCACTGGGAAGGCAGAATGAATTCTTAACACTTGTTCTCTTCTATTTTAGTCTGTTACGAACCAGGTGACCTCAACACCAAGCGATGAGTCTTTGAACTTTCTGTATCCCTCACTTTCAGAAATGATCCTCAGTTACGTTGTCATGTCTGAATTTATTCCAAGTGTTTCAAATTCATACTCATAAAGGGAATCTTTTTTTAATCTTTCAAGACAGCTCTCTCATAGGACTATACCCTAAAAAAAGACTCTTTGATATTCATTGGCCCGTCTTACTTTGAAGATCTCTTTCACATGCATTATTCTGGGGAAAAACTGTTCATCCATTGATATTTTATGTATTATTTTTGGGACTCATGGTCTAAGAAGCAAGAGTTACAAGAGTCATTAACACATTCAGAAAAACAGTAGTTTAAACGTCCTCCACTGAAAAATCACTGGTCTAGAGAAAGAGACTTCCTACTACCATACTTAATGACCCAAATAAGGCCATCCCTATTTTAAAATAGTTACCTTAAATGTTTGGTCAAGGGCAGTTTTACATGCAAAAGTAACAAGATGTTGAGGCTGAGAGTAAGTTTGGAATCAACTCAGAGCAGCATCCCCTGTGCACTGGTACTGGTCTGGGTCACACTATTCAACTGCTCAAGACCTCAACTGCTTCTTCATTTATGAAAGAAGAAAATCATGTCTATCCCTGTTTTAGAAGGCTGAGATCAGACTTAAATAAGACAATGTCCGTAGGACTCGAGCTTAATTCCTGGCTCCTAGCACTCAATATATACTACCGATAATGGTTATTGCTGACAATAAATTATTGATACTGATAGCCAATAAGCAGGAGATGATCAAACCATCAAGAAGCCATATTATTTCAAACATGGTTGATGTTTTTAAGTAGGCACATACTACTGACATCTAACAATCCACAATCTCAAAGCCTTTTTTCTAGACAGGCTTGCCTCTTCCTGTTTTTCCGGCATAAAAGAACATAAAGGAGTGAAAAATATCTTGGACAATTTTTTTCCTTGGATAGTAAACTCAGCTGGAGGAAATTTTGCATTCTGGTACATTTCTCACAAAAGGCATATACTAGGGATGTCTAGATTTGATGAAAAGCTGAAATCATTTCACAGAAATTGAGAGTGCCTCAAAATGTTCAACTCTTAAGCTCAAGCTAAACCAAAACTACACACAAAATTATCTATCTTTACAGAGCTCAGAAAATCCTGATTTATGGTTAATCGTGATCACTCACCTAAATCTCAAACTATGTAATTGAGCCGGCACCCACCGAGGCGTCACCCAACACATGAGAAGTCATTTTAAAAAGTGAACTTTGATCGAAAGTCTGGGCTCATCTCACAGGCTTCACCTGTGGACTCTTCATCTGTCTTGACAGAGGCTGTTCACAGCTTCAATTACACATTTGCATTTCTATTTGAAGCTACCCATGCCCTAACTGTTTAAACCATTTCCTTTGGTTTGTTTCCCAAAGACAACAGAAATCAGTTGTTAATCCGATGAATATTCGTTTTATTTCTGAAATTTTACATATACTACTTTGCTTCTCACCTTATCCTTTAGACCAGAAATCATCAATTATTGGTATAAATGAAAAAAATTATGTAGAAACCTGTGTTAGAAAAAGCACTTTAAGTTCAGAAGGTCTATTTAAAGCAAACATTGTATACCTCCCTTGAGATTAACAAGACACTGTGTTAAGGTCAGAAGTAACTGAGATATCCCCCAAGTTCTTTCAGATGTAAAATGATGAGAGAAATAAGTTATGAAATGTTTATAAACTATTACTAAGTATAGAAGCATAATCAGTTTGCTAAAAGTAAGCTATTTAGTTTGCTAAATTATTTTAACTATACTCAATATATCTAAAGAAGAAATATTACTATTTAAATTGTTCTCATGTCTATTTGTTATACAAACTAAACCGATTTAGACAGACTACCATAGTACTTCTTGGATAACTTTTCTGAGCACTTCTTAATTGGATATTTTCCACTTTTTTTTGACTGCAGAACCACTTTTAAGTTTGCCCAAAAGGAACATTGTATATAGACTTATTAATTTTCCTTCTATAATATGTAACACTTGCCCAAAGGAAAATGGGTCATCAGCAAGTTTATTTCCATTCATGTCCTGATTTCCCAGTCAAAGAAGTAATGTGTCTGCATTTTCAGGCCTAGGCCGAGACTGTTTCTTCACCTTCCCATCTCTGTCTGGCTGCATGTGTCTTACCCTAATGCCAACGAGTCCCTGTGCGGCTCCAGAACAATGCCTGACATTTGGATTGGCTAGAGCCTCATTATTCATTAGAAAAATAAATGGAGTTTATTCTTTTGTATGCAGTTTACAGAAAAGCTGAGGGTTTTTTTTTTTAAATTCTTGATTACATTCAAAATACTTGTTAATCCAAAATAATCCAGAAAAAAGTAATAAAAGCAAAATAAAGCTTTAAGACAGTAGATGCAGATGCTTAGTAAGCATTAAGTACTGTTATAAGTATCCCATGAATTGTATAAGATTATACTTTTGCTCAATCCTTTGTTTCTTCAAGGACTAATATACTGCCTAGACCATGACTGACAATGTTTAATTAAAGTAATTTCCAACCTCATTAAGTCATATCTGTTACATATACACACATATTTACATATATACCTATGTACTATATAGAGGCAATATCTACGAATGAATGAGATACATGATGTGTATATGCATCTATAGATATAATGTATTATAGATACACAGATGCTGAATATTTTATTAGTAAGGATATATTATCGTGAATAACATTTATAACTTACTTTATATGCCAGAAATATTAGAAGAACAATAAAATACTAACAGGCATAATTTTAAAATTACAGACATAAATGGTAGTGTCTAAACAAGATGGAGTCTACACTGATTTTCAACTACAAAATGAGCACAGAAAAAGCAAGGAACAGAACCATCAATCTTAATGATGGGTTTAATATTATACAAATCCACCACACTGGTTTAAAGAAGGAAAATGAATACTATAGTATCATATATCAATATTGTGCTCTGGAGCTTGTTCAGAGTATTCTATACTTTTGCCACATTGGAATGTCTCAACATCACAATGAGCTCAGTAAGAGCATTTGAAGGCATTTTACTGAGGATGAAACAGAGTCTAAATTGCCCAACA
Source organism: Tragulus kanchil (assembly GCA_022376925.1). Lineage (NCBI taxonomy): Eukaryota > Metazoa > Chordata > Mammalia > Artiodactyla > Tragulidae > Tragulus > Tragulus kanchil. The sequence goes on from JAIOJX010000030.1 coordinate 96,283,591, forward strand.
CTGTACACATGGGCCCAAGCCCAGCAAGAAAGCCAAGGTCACAACTGACCTTACACACATACTATAAAGCTGGTCACTGGAAGCATCAAACAAGCCAGAAAAAATGCATAGTGGAAAGAACTACTAAACAGAACTCTAACAATGAAATACTGAGTGTCAAGTTGTGCGAAGTTAGGAGTAGCAATGAGTGTTAGGACCACAAATCTAACATTCATCCATCCAGGGAGGCCAGGGTGGAAAGAGTCTCAAGTTCTGGAAGGAGATGCACGCAGTATTGATCCTACAGCCAAGTGGCTGCGACCCATTCTAGGGAGGTCTATGTGTCCAAAAGGCTTATTATAAAAATGTTTTCTTCAAGAAGATGAACACAGTAGAAGAACTGAGTCCCACCTCTGATTCTACGAGACTGTACACCCTGCAAATGCACACCTCAGTGAAACGGTGTCTTTAACGCTCTGGATCTCGCTACCCGCTTATATTTATAATCACATCATCAGCATTCTAAAAATGTACACAGTAACAAATTTATACTCTTCTAACTTAAAATGTCCCAAAGTAGAAGGTACTATTATCATATTATCTTATTTTATGAGAAGAAATAAAAGCTTTCCAATTTGACCTCTGTTTATTTTTGATTAAATTAATCCTTAAAAGCCGAAGGGTTCTCTTCATTTCTTGGGAAGTCTGTCTGGCAAGAATCATCCTATTCATCCATCACATACTTTCCCAAACCTGGAGCCAGACCCATTGGTGTGGTGCCAAGGAGGAGTACAGTCAAAACAGTATCAGATAAAAGTCTCTCTTTGTTAAGAGATCTGCGCTTGCCATGACGTCTAGGAGCTGGATGAAACTCCCTAGAATTTCTGCTTCTAAGAATCAAAGCTACATGGCTGCACACATCTAGATTCTGGTCTAGTCAGGTAGGTCCAGCACGACTCCTACCCACTTCACAGGCTGTGCAAGAATATGCAACAGTAGCCTCTGAATATTTTTCTTTAGCTTAAATGTATTGCACTTTATGTTTCATTAGTTCATTAGTTCAATCTTAAAAACAAGCTAGATAGCAGATGTCAGTATACGTATAGGATTAGTATATGTATACATCCCCAGTAAAAGAATATTGGGAGTATAAATGTATGACACACTCATAGCTAAAAGTTCTAAAGGAATTATTTTTAATCAAGTCTCATAAAAAATTAAACCACTGTAATAATCGTGGTTTCTGACAAGACAATTTGATCCGCCAAGATCTTCAATGACTTGATGTGATATCCTGACCACCCCAGGAGAGCAGCTCAGATCTGGTGTCTGTCCTACTGCACTGAGGCTGCCGTAAAGCAAAGCAGCACAAACTAGGTGGCGCAGAACAACAAAATGCATCACCTCGTAGTTCTAAGGGGGATAAATCTAAGGTCAAGGTGTCAGCAGGGCCATGCTCCCTCTGGAAGCACTGGGAAAGATCTGCTCCAGGTTCCTCCTCTAATTTCTGGTAGGTCCTTGGCTTAGGGCAGTGCGTGGCACTGTCCCTATGTGGGCATCAGGGTCCAAATTTTCTCCTTCCACTTATCATAGACTACAGCCCACACTACTCCAGCTTGACCTAATCTAATAACATCTGCACAAACCCCATTTTATAAAGTCACAATCTGAGGCAAAGATGGTTAGAACTTCAACATATAAATTTTGGGAACACAAGTCAACTTATAATAGTTGCAAGGGCTCAAAAGAAGTCTCACAAGTAATGCGTACCTTAGGAGTGCTCTTCATATTATTTGCATAACTTGACAATGCATAGCTGTGTAAAAAGTTTAATATTGTATACATATGCATACAAAGGCTTTTCTACTACACTTGACAAAGGCTTGAGAAAGGTCAAAAAAAAGGAGATAGAGAAACTGTAAAACATAAACTAAATGAAATAGGAGCGCTGAATATGAAATTGAAAAAGTGAAACAGGGCTTCCCTGGTGGTCCAGTGGGTAAGGACACCACCTTGCAGTGCAAGGGGCGCCGGTTCAATCCCTGGCCTGGGAAGATCCCACGTGCCACGGAGCGGCTGGACCTATGTGTCCAATTACCAAGTCAGAGCTCTGGAGCGCACGCGCCCAGAGCCAGCGCTCTGCGACAAGAGGCCACCGCAATGGGAGGCCCACAAGAGCCAAAGAACAAAGACGGATGAAAATAGACAAATGAAAGGCCAATAGAAGTGGCCCGCCCATATCCCTCCCTCCCCACCCCCACCAAAATAAATAAATGTTTAAAAAAAAAAGAGTGAAACAAACTAGATAGAAGTAAAAGATCATGAATAATACGTATAATATATATACTTTGGAAAACTTATGAATTTCTGCCTAACTAAAAAAATGTATGGGGCTTCCCTGGGGGTCCAGTGGGTACGCCTTGCAGTTTAAGGAGTGCCAGTTTGATCCCTGGCCTGGGAAGATCCCACATGCCTTGGAGCAGCTGGACCGATGTGTCCAACTACCGAGCCGGAGCTCTGGAGCGCATGCACCCAGAGCCAGTGCTCTGCAGCAAGAGAGGTCACTGTGATGGGAAGCCCACACAGGTCAAAGAACAAAGATGGATGAAAATAAATAAATGAAAGACCAATAGAAGCGGCCAAAAAAAAAAAAAGTATGACATTTTGATAACCTTTGTTTGACCTAGTATGAACAGAATGCTAGATTTCTAACTTAAAAAAAAAGATACTCAACAAGCAATAAGTAGGACAGGGAAATACAGTCATTATCCTATAATAACCTATAATGGAAAATAATTTCAAAATAATACATGTGTATATGTATACATGTGCATATGAATCACCTTGCTGTGCACCTGAAATATTTTAAGCCAGCTATACTTCAATAATATATATACTAAGAAAAATGGATAATCAACAAGAGTCTACTGCACAGTACAATGAACTCTGCTCAGTGCTATGTGACAGCCTGGACAGGACGAGAGTTTGGGATAGAATGGATAGATGTATCTGTATGGCTACGTCCCTTCTCTGTTCACCTGAAACTATCACAACACTGTTAACTGACTAGACCTCAATACAAAATAAAAAGGCTTTTTAAAAAGTTTAATACTGTGTAATATATAATAAATATCCCATTTCTCAATGCATTTAAAGGAAAGTGTATCACCAGGATAAGAAGCTAGAACAAGTATGTCTCAAAAATTGTATTTTTTTACAGTTCATATATCTACAACCCAGACATATGTGCTTTGCTTTATAAATATTCAAATATTTTCATTATATGTGACATATACACATTAATAATACATAATCTAAATTTCCTACTAATGACACCATATATCAGCATGTACAGTTAGGCATCCTGGTGATATAGCCGGAGCACAGAGTGACCATGGAACTGGGCGTCTGACCTGAACACTTGTGAGTGACAGTTGAGAGTAACAGGGTAGTGTTTACAAGGGGACTGGGTAACAGGCAGAAGCCATAAGGATCCTGGTCAAGCCCACATGAGGATAAACAGAAGCAAAACTGGGCTGAAATCAAATGCTGGAAGGTACAGGATCTCTTTTCCTGTATCCATCTGTAATACAGAACGGAAAGGCAGTGATTATTCTGCTCAAGGAGGAATACTCAATACCTGTAAGAAAGGAGAAAAGTGTGAGAAAATGAACTAGATTTTGAATGGCGTGAGAGTGTAATGTATTTATATATTTTGCTAAGAAAATGATATGCATGAGAAAAGCATGAGAGTGAACAATATGAAAAGGAGGCATTTTTAATCACTTAAGAGGGAATCTTTCTAGCCTCTCCTAAGCTTATCAGAGTAAAATGGATCTGAATTATTCCAAGAGCCCCATTTAAGCCAGCCAATAAAAAAGGTAAACTATTCATATTTTTTTCTTTAACAGAACTAAAAGAAACAAAGAAATAACTTTGATTAAACAACAGAAGAAAGAGTACCTTGGACCAGAGATCCTGGGTTTCCATTTTTCCCTCATGTAAGAGCATTCCTTCCTATAATCACATTTGGGTTTTTTTAAAATGGAAAAAAGATTGAAAATCTCTGCTCAGTGCTATGTGACAGCCTGGACAGGACGAGAGTTTGGGATAGAATGGATAGATGTATCTGTATGGCTCTCCCTTCTCTGTTCACCTGAAACTATCACAACACTGTTAACTGACTAGACCTCAATACAAAATAAAAAGGCTTTTTAAAAAGTTTAATACTGTGTAATATATAATAAATATCCCATTTCTCAATGCATTTAAAGGAAAGTGTATCACCAGGATAAGAAGCTAGAACAAGTATGTCTCAAAAATTGTATTTTTTTACAGTTCATATATCTACAACCCAGACATATGTGCTTTGCTTTATAAATATTCAAATATTTTCATTATATGTGACATATACACATTAATAATACATAATCTAAATTTCCTACTAATGACACCATATATCAGCATGTACAGTTAGGCATCCTGGTGATATAGCCGGAGCACAGAGTGACCATGGAACTGGGCGTCTGACCTGAACACTTGTGAGTGACAGTTGAGAGTAACAGGGTAGTGTTTACAAGGGGACTGGGTAACAGGCAGAAGCCATAAGGATCCTGGTCAAGCCCACATGAGGATAAACAGAAGCAAAAACTGGGCTGAAATCAAATGCTGGAAGGTACAGGATCTCTTTTCCTGTATCCATCTGTAATACAGAACGGGAAAGGCAGTGATTATTCTGCTCAAGGAGGAATACTCAATACCTGTAAGAAAGGAGAAAAGTGTGAGAAAATGAACTAGATTTTGAATGGCGTGAGAGTGTAATGTATTTATATATTTTGCTAAGAAAATGATATGCATGAGAAAAGCATGAGAGTGAACAATATGAAAAGGAGGCATTTTTAATCACTTAAGAGGGAATCTTTCTAGCCTCTCCTAAGCTTATCAGAGTAAAATGGATCTGAATTATTCCAAGAGCCCCATTTAAGCCAGCCAATAAAAAAGGTAAACTATTCATATTTTTTTCTTTAACAGAACTAAAAGAAACAAAGAAATAACTTTGATTAAACAACAGAAGAAAGAGTACCTTGGACCAGAGATCCTGGGTTTCCATTTTTCCCTCATGTAAGAGCATTCCTTCCTAATCAATGGAGACAGTGATCCCTGGGATTCGCTTTCTATACGACAACAGTCTGTGCTGCCATTCTAGTAAGTGCACTGTCCTACAAAAGCACGCAACGTATAGCTGTTCTCCATTTACAGAAAAAAGGAGATGAGCAGAAATATCTGGTATTCATCTCATATTCAACAAGGTATTTTTAATGCATGGTCAGTTCAGACCAGCCCTATAAAATTTCAAAGTTCCATGTAACACAGAATTCTATATAACATACCTACAAATAGAACTGAGTAGTAGTACCATGACTTTGTCCCAACAGTGCTTGTATTGTTTTAGGGTCCCTGTTAATTGTTCTCCCCTGAAAAAAAATGGAGTACTTTCAACCAAGAAAAATCTTTGTTAGTTTACTATGTGGCTTCCCAGGTGAAACAAATACCTCTAACAAGAGTGTGTGTCCATGTTAATTACATTTTGCCCACAGGCCACCTTGGCAACAGTCCAGCATTTCTGGTACCTACAAAGTATTTTATTGAGTCTGCACAAGGATAGGAGCGATTGTCTAATTTCCGCTCCAGACTCAGCAGGAAAGAGCAGACACCAGTATGCTTCCGTGAAAGACGTTTCACTACAAAATTTTCCTTCAGGAAATTCAGAGATGTCCAAGAACAGGAGAATTTTACCCCTGAATGTTTGACTATATGTTAAATAATTACACTTCCTGCTTCACCAAGCACTAAATGTAACCGCTTAATTTAGAAAATATTTTGAACCAGCTAATTTACCATTTTTAATGGCGTACTTACTATCAGGAATTAATGAATAAAACTGATGTGACAAAATGTTAGCAAAATGCAACCAACATGCAAGCATTTTGCAAGTGAGCCAAAAATAGACATCAGGAGGAAAACTTATCAGGAGCCAATTTATTGTGCTGATCCCACTCAGCTCAGTGGTTCTCAATCAGGAATGATTTTGCACCCCAGCAGACATCTTATAATGTCTGGAGATGTTTTTTATTATTATGACTTGGGGAGGAGTTTCTACTGACTTCTGCTAGGTAGAGACTGAGGAAGCCGCAAAGCATCCTATAAAGCACATTACAGACCCCATTCACAAAGAACTGCCTTGTCCAAAATACCAAGTGCCAAGCTTGAGAAACTTAGCCTTACACTATATGGGAAGATTAATGTTTTTTTTTTTTTTTAAATAAATTTCATGTGATGATACTATTTTACCTAGGTGCATTTTAGTAGACTTTAATACTCATTTTCAGTGTGGTTTCTCAGATTTAATTTTTCTAACTTGTCAAAATTACAATTCTGAATGGTTTCCAAATACTATAAAAATAATATGAAATGCTAAGAAAAATACTATAAAAACAAAATAAAATAGTCTAGCCTTTATCACACTGTGTATGAACTTAGGAGCAAACAAGATTGGTAAGAAATATAAATGGGTCAAGGGCTTCCCTAGTGGTTCAGTGGGTAAAGACACCGCCTTGCAGTGCAAGGGGCGCCGGTTCGATCCCTGGTCTGGAAAATCCCACGTGCCGCGGAGCAGCTGGACTGATGTGTCCAACTACCGAGCCGGAGCTCTGGAGCGCACGCGCCCAGAGCCGGTGATCTGCGACAGCAGAGGCCACTGCGATGGGAGGCCCACACAGGCCAAAGAACAAAGATGAATGAAAATAGATAAATGAAAAGACCAATAGGATGGCCAGCCGGCCCCTCTCCCTCCCAACCTGCCCCCCCAAACCAAAAAAAAAAAATAGATAAACGGGTCAAAACTGAATTGCATGTAATATTAAATGACAATTTCAGAAACTTCTTAATTTTCACTTTTCACCCCATATAACCAATTCAAGATTTTGTTTTCTTTATAAAACACCACCTTTAATCCACCACATCCTTAACACCAGAAACAGACCATGCTCACTGAAAGAGAGCATGAGAAATGTTTTCAGAAATGTACCTAAAATGAATATAAAGAGGAAATCTAGTGCTGTATCTTAAATGCTGAATATCTTCTCTGTGGTATACTTTACAGAATAATAGCTGTAAGTGTTTTGAGGCTCTTGTTTCCATATTTTAAACAATTTTGCAGAGTACATACCTCTGATAATTTGTATTATGTTTTATGCAGAGCATATTGCACCCCAGCAGACATCTTATAATGTCTGGAGATGTTTTTTATTATTATGACTTGGGGAGGAGTTTCTACTGACTTCTGCTAGGTAGAGACTGAGGAAGCCGCAAAGCATCCTATAAAGCACATTACAGACCCCATTCACAAAGAACTGCCTTGTCCAAAATACCAAGTGCCAAGCTTGAGAAACTTAGCCTTACACTATATGGGAAGATTAATGTTTTTTTTTTTTTTTAAATAAATTTCATGTGATGATACTATTTTACCTAGGTGCATTTTAGTAGACTTTAATACTCATTTTCAGTGTGGTTTCTCAGATTTAATTTTTCTAACTTGTCAAAATTACAATTCTGAATGGTTTCCAAATACTATAAAAATAATATGAAATGCTAAGAAAAATACTATAAAAACAAAATAAAATAGTCTAGCCTTTATCACACTGTGTATGAACTTAGGAGCAAACAAGATTGGTAAGAAATATAAATGGGTCAAGGGCTTCCCTAGTGGTTCAGTGGGTAAAGACACCGCCTTGCAGTGCAAGGGGCGACGCTTCGATCCCTGGTCTGGAAAATCCCACGTGCCGCGGAGCAGCTGGACTGATGTGTCCAACTACCGAGCCGGAGCTCTGGAGCGCACGCGCCCAGAGCCGGTGATCTGCGACAGCAGAGGCCACTGCGATGGGAGGCCCACACAGGCCAAAGAACAAAGATGAATGAAAATAGATAAATGAAAAGACCAATAGGATGGCCAGCCGGCCCCTCTCCCTCCCCAACCTGCCCCCCCAAACCAAAAAAAAAAAATAGATAAACGGGTCAAAACTGAATTGCATGTAATATTAAATGACAATTTCAGAAACTTCTTAATTTTCACTTTTCACCCCATATAACCAATTCAAGATTTTGTTTTCTTTATAAAACACCACCTTTAATCCACCACATCCTTAACACCAGAAACAGACCATGCTCACTGAAAGAGAGCATGAGAAATGTTTTCAGAAATGTACCTAAAATGAATATAAAGAGGAAATCTAGTGCTGTATCTTAAATGCTGAATATCTTCTCTGTGGTATACTTTACAGAATAATAGCTGTAAGTGTTTTGAGGCTCTTGTTTCCATATTTTAAACAATTTTGCAGAGTACATACCTCTGATAATTTGTATTATGTTTTATGCAGAGCAGATTTTCAACCTTCAATTCAATTCAGAATGTAAAGTACTCAGAAAAATTAGAGTAGTAAAAAAGTTCACCAGGCCACAACTTCCTCTAACACTGGCTGTATCACTTATTTATTTAAGTATGTGGCTCAATTATCCTTTATATACTTCAAGTACATGTTCTTCAAATCTTTGTCTTTTCAATCCAATGGTCTTGCCCTCTTAATCTACCACACTGGCATTCCACTAACCATAATTATATAAAATAGCACTCCTGATTTATTATTATAGAATACCACATACATTCAAAGTAGTTCTATACAGGCTATGCCCAGCTTCCTATCACTGCTTTATTATGTGCCACAGATAACTATCTACAAAGAATTGAGAATAGTCTCAGGTGCTCTAAGGGATAGTACCTGGAGTTAGAAAAAAAAAAAAAAAAAAGACTGTTATCAGGAGTTCTAAAAAAAAGACTGCAAGAAAGCATGCTCTCACAACTTTTTCCAGGACTCTATGGCAGGACATTGGTGAGCAAACTCACAGAAGCTGAAAGCCCCGATGAGCTTCTTCTGATACAGTGTTTGACTGTTGCAATCACAAAGTCAAAACAGAACCAGAGAAAACTCCTCCCTTAAACTATGGTTTGCATTTATTTGGTCTACATCTTCAGGATTTACCAGTGATAAGAAGCTCCTTTTAAAAATCACATCTCCGTGAAGTTTCTGTTTATTCCATGTTACAGAGTGATTTGAATTTTTCTAAGCGGGGGAAGTGGTCTCAAATGATGGATGGGGGGCTTCCCTGGTGGTCCGGTGGGTAAGGACGCCGCCTTGCAGTGCAAGGGGCGCAGGTTTGACCCCTGGCCTGGGAAGATCCCACATGCCATGGAGCGGCTGGACCGATGTGTCCAATTACCAAGCCGGAGCTCTGGAGTGCATGAGCCCAGAGTCAGCGCTCTGCAACAACAGAGGCCACCATGATGGGAGGCCCACACGGGCCAAAGAAAAAAAAAAAAAGATGGATGAAAAATAGACAAATGAAAGACCAATAGAAGCGGCCCACCTGCCCCACTTCCCTCCCCACCCCACCCCCCCAAAATAAATAAATAAATAAATAAATAAATAAATGATGGATGGACCATAAAACCAAGGGAAAGCTTGAGTGCACTTCTTCCATCAGGACAGAAGTAAGCATAGTGGTACAGGAATAGGGAAAGAGGTAGATAGACACAAAGCCACCTTTCCACATGGCTGATTGCCTCCATACCACTAAACATGATGTCAATTCCTTTGGATAGCCAAGCTATGGGTGAAAAAGGATTTATTTTGATTCTAAAGACTTTTACTTCTGGCACATTTTGTGTGCCTTCTGCATCCTTACTTCTCCTTACCTAGCCCACACTCCAAATTATTTTTAAAAATACAGGGATTTCACCAAAAAAAAAGGCTTACATAAGGAATTTGCAGCACAGGAAAAGACAGAGCCAACAGAATGAAAAACAATCATCAATTTTTCATTGTTTTATATTACCACCATATCTGCCTTTTCCTTTTTGCTTTATAAGCATTCTTTGCAACCTCCAGAATCCTTCTATATTTCTAAGTTTTATAAAGCACACATACATACATAATACAGCAATTTGGCTAAAAAAAAAAAAAGGCACAGCAGTCTTACTGTAACTCAATCTTAAAACATCACCTTAAATAAATGGCCTTTGGTAAATAAACCTAAACAAGTACAATAAGTATTAAAATAGAACCAATTTTACGGTATTCCTATTCTAAATAATAAATAGAGATGATTACCAGAGGGATAAAAGGTGCTTCATTGGGTTTTACAGAAGGAAAGAGAACTGATTTGACACAGCGTAAGTTTCTCTTTTTTTTTAACGTTTTACTTTTACAGTGTTTTGCTGTTTACAGATATGTATAATCCCAGCTAGTCATATGAATATCCCTGGCCGCCGTCTCTCCTCCGCACCCATCCCACCCCTCCAGGCCGAATCACAGCTTCCCTGCAGGATCCCTTATTCCCACAGTGCTCTTTTTCACATATGATAGTACAGGTTTCCATGTTACTCCCTCTACGTCTTCCACCCTGTGTTCATTCCCCACAATGTCCATACGTCTGTTCTCTATGTCTGTTTTTCCAATGCTTCACTGACACAGTGTAAGTTTCTTAAAAGTGTAAAGAAAACCTTGTTGATATTTACTCAAATGCCAGTGTTTCAATATTCAGTTACTTAACAAATCACCAGCCACAGGCATTATTTTCTGCAAAAATTCCCTGGTCAATAATGTTGACAGGGCTTCCTGTCAGAAATAATGTTAGGGCTTCCCTGGTGGTCCAGTGGGTAGTCCGCCTTGCAGTGCAAGGGGCACCGGTTTGATCCCTGGCCTGGGAAGATCTCACGTGCCATGGAGCAGCTGGACCAGCATGTCCAATTACGAGTCGATGCTCTGGAGCACATATGCCCAGAACCAGTGCTGTGCAATGACAGAGGCCACTGCAATGGGAGACTCGCACACGTCAAAGAATAAAAATGTGGATGAAAATAAATATAAGTAAAAGAGGCATGATGAGGAAAAGAAAAAAACTGTATATAATAATGTGCTAAGTCAGGTAAGTGCCAATTTCATTCAGAAACTAAATTTACACTGAAGAAATAGTGCTCATAAATTAGTATTTAGTGGACTTCCTGTCCACTCTGTTCATTCTTTTCCTACTAGTATTTCTGTTCTAAAAAAAAAGGCACAGCAGTCTTACTGTAACTCAATCTTAAAACATCACCTTAAATAAATGGCCTTTGGTAAATAAACCTAAACAAGTACAATAAGTATTAAAATAGAACCAATTTTACGGTATTCCTATTCTAAATAATAAATAGAGATGATTACCAGAGGGATAAAAGGTGCTTCATTGGGTTTTACAGAAGGAAAGAGAACTGATTTGACACAGCGTAAGTTTCTCTTTTTTTTTAACGTTTTACTTTTACAGTGTTTTGCTGTTTACAGATATGTATAATCCCAGCTAGTCATATGAATATCCTGGCCCTCTCTCCTCCGCACCCAACCTCCCCAGCACCCATCCCACCTCCAGGCCGAATCACAGCTTCCCTGCAGGATCCCTTATTCCCACAGTGCTCTTTTTCACATATGATAGTACAGGTTTCCATGTTACTCCCTCTACGTCTTCCACCCTGTGTTCATTCCCCACAATGTCCATCGTCTGTTCTCTATGTCTGTTTTTCCAATGCTTCACTGACACAGTGTAAGTTTCTTAAAAGTGTAAAGAAAACCTTGTTGATATTTACTCAAATGCCAGTGTTTCAATATTCAGTTACTTAACAAATCACCAGCCACAGGCATTATTTTCTGAAAAAATTTCCCCTGGTCAATAATGTTGACAGGGCTTCCTGTCAGAAATAATGTTAGGGCTTCCCTGGTGGTCCAGTGGGTAGTCCGCCTTGCAGTGCAAGGGGCACCGGTTTGATCCCTGGCCTGGGAAGATCTCACGTGCCATGGAGCAGCTGGACCAGCATGTCCAATTACGAGTCGATGCTCTGGAGCACATATGCCCAGAACCAGTGCTGTGCAATGACAGAGGCCACTGCAATGGGAGACTCGCACACGTCAAAGAATAAAAATGTGGATGAAAATAAATATAAGTAAAAGAGGCATGATGAGGAAAAGAAAAAAACTGTATATAATAATGTGCTAAGTCAGGTAAGTGCCAATTTCATTCAGAAACTAAATTTACACTGAAGAAATAGTGCTCATAAATTAGTATTTAGTGGACTTCCTGTCCACTCTGTTCATTCTTTTCCTACTAGTATTTCTGTTGCCCAAAGTAAATATTTTGTTATGCCAACAACATAGAAAATTCCATGATTAATACGTATATGTGAACCCAGAAACCATCATAACATAAACAAACTTGGGCTCTCATATGCAAATATTTTAGGAAAAAAAAATCACCCATGAACATAGCATTATCAAAATATTTTTAAGTGTAAGAATCACCAAATTACCAAAATGAAAACTACTGAACTTGAATGCTAGGAACTCTGGTTCATTATACTAGTCTTCCCTGGAAGTGAGCTCCTTTCTCACTAGCTTCCGGTACTTCATTTGCCCTTAAGGTGTGGTTTTTAAAATGGGTTCGGAGGTGTTTCTACCTACACTGCATCTGCCACATCTAAGTTCAACTTCTCAAAGCAAGCTATCAGCTAGTGACACTTAAAAGTTGTCCATAAGGCCATGATTTTAAACTTGAAAATTCATAAGCATCACTTGAGAGGGCTGTTAAAAAAAAGTAGGTAAAAAAGTAGGTTCCTGAGCCCATCGTAGACAATGAGTAAATTCACAACTGATGCAGATGGTCTGTGGAGCACACTGACAGATGCTGTCTCACTTCCTCAGTACATGTTAAAGTAATGGGGAATTGCACAGATGAAAACTCTACAAGAATCAGACTTTCTCCAATTTTCATACAAGGGTAACTTTTTGTTTTCTTTTTTTTTTTTTTTTTACTTTTATTGCAGTACAGTTGCTTTACAATGTTGTTTTAATGTTTCTACTGTATAGCAAAGTGAATCAGCTGTCTGTATAAATTCCCCCCTTTTATGAAAGGCATAACTTTATTAAAACCATTTTAAAGGACATTTTTCAAAGGACTCCAACCCCATCTTATCTTCTCTAACTTTTACTTACTGTAAGGAATTGTGCAAGGTTAATTTCACTTTTTCTATTGCTGCACTTCTGGTTTGTGTTAGTAATCTCATCTGCATTTCTGATTCTAGCTCTAGAACTCTATGATCACTAAACAGGTAAGTGCCAATTTCATTCAGAAACTAAATTTACACTGAAGAAATAGTGCTCATAAATTAGTATTTAGTGGACTTCCTGTCCACCTTCCTCTAGTTCATTCTTTTCCTACTAGTATTTCTGTTGCCCAAAGTAAATATTTTGTTATGCCAACAACATAGAAAATTCCATGATTAATACGTATATGTGAACCCAGAAACCATCATAACATAAACAAACTTGGGCTCTCATATGCAAATATTTTAGGAAAAAAAAATCACCCATGAACATAGCATTATCAAAATATTTTTAAGTGTAAGAATCACCAAATTACCAAAATGAAAACTACTGAACTTGAATGCTAGGAACTCTGGTTCATTATACTAGTCTTCCCTGGAAGTGAGCTCCTTTCTCACTAGCTTCCGGTACTTCATTTGCCCTTAAGGTGTGGTTTTTAAAATGGGTTCGGAGGTGTTTCTACCTACACTGCATCTGCCACATCTAAGTTCAACTTCTCAAAGCAAGCTATCAGCTAGTGACACTTAAAAGTTGTCCATAAGGCCATGATTTTAAACTTGAAAATTCATAAGCATCACTTGAGAGGGCTGTTAAAAAAAAGTAGGTAAAAAAGTAGGTTCCTGAGCCCATCGTAGACAATGAGTAAATTCACAACTGATGCAGATGGTCTGTGGAGCACACTGACAGATGCTGTCTCACTTCCTCAGTACATGTTAAAGTAATGGGGAATTGCACAGATGAAAACTCTACAAGAATCAGACTTTCTCCAATTTTCATACAAGGGTAACTTTTTGTTTTCTTTTTTTTTTTTTTTTTACTTTTATTGCAGTACAGTTGCTTTACAATGTTGTTTTAATGTTTCTACTGTATAGCAAAGTGAATCAGCTGTCTGTATAAATTCCCCCCTTTTATGAAAGGCATAACTTTATTAAAACCATTTTAAAGGACATTTTTCAAAGGACTCCAACCCCATCTTATCTTCTCCTAACTTTTACTTACTGTAAGGAATTGTGCAAGGTTAATTTCACTTTTTTCTATTGCTGCACTTCTGGTTTGTGTTAGTAATCTCATCTGCATTTCTGATTCTAGCTCTAGAACTCTATGATCACTAAACAGATGTTGAAATATACTACTTTCAATACAAGTTTTAAAACCAGTTCATTTATAAATAAAACTTTGTTTCTGACTGTCAAAAGAAAAATCATGGACGGAGTATAAATCCAGGAAGGAGTTTGCATACACCTGTTCCACTAGAAAAGGCGCAAATATGATAGCGGGGGAGAATGAAAGAGAGGCAGATGGACACAAAGCCACATTTCAACAAAGCTGGTGACTACCTGCAAACCACTAAATATGATGCTTGTGGTTCTAGGTTGCTCACTGGAGGAAGGGCTGGCTCAGATTTAATCAGATCATGCCTGCATGAGTGTGCCCTAAGTCAAAACTAATTTAAAAATTGAGGATGGTAAGGGAAGAGAAAGAATAACGCAGGCTTTCATTTCTGAACCACTTAAGGTCAACAGAATAACCTCTCAGATAAAAATAAAATAAAAACTGCATGATGCAGAAAGGTTCAAGTTTTCCTGTTCATATAGTCTTTAACCATATTTGCCCTTCCTGTCATCCTATGTAGCTCTAAGAAACAGCCCTCACTAGCCCCAAACCAAAACTGCTCACAAAGAAGGTAATAGTTTATTTTCAGATATGACATTTATAAAGTAACGACATCTGTTTCTAAATTCTCACCTGTATTTTTGGCCAAACTGCCGATTACATTAAATTACATTTAAAATATTCATGTATAAGGGTTATCTTGCCAAGATATTTTAAATACTATGCACATAAAATTTTATAATAATATTTTATTGCAATAACTAAGCATAATGGTTACCAAGGTGTTGGACAATTTCCATTGGTAAGATTTCAGGCTGATTTTGTAGAATCATAGCTTTTATAATGTGTTGAATTGAACATCCTCTTAAAGAAACCTTTCTTCAAATAACATAGAAACAGCTGTAATCTTTACTGTGCAAAATCCATGAAGTTATAAGCGAATCTGTCAACAATGTGGTTTTTGTGTGTGAGCTAATCTTGAAAGTCATCTAAAAGAGATGAATATTCTGAGGAGTTCAGCAAACTGTTAAGATTGGTAGCTTGTAATCTTTACTGTAAAAAGATTGCTGCACTTCTGGTTTGTGTTAGTAATCTCATCTGCATTTCTGATTCTAGCTCTAGAACTCTATGATCACTAAACAGATGTTGAAATATACTACTTTCAATACAAGTTTTAAAACCAGTTCATTTATAAATAAAACTTTGTTTCTGACTGTCAAAAGAAAAATCATGGACGGAGTATAAATCCAGGAAGGAGTTTGCATACACCTGTTCCACTAGAAAAGGCGCAAATATGATAGCGGGGGAGAATGAAAGAGAGGCAGATGGACACAAAGCCACATTTCAACAAAGCTGGTGACTACCTGCAAACCACTAAATATGATGCTTGTGGTTCTAGGTTGCTCACTGGAGGAAGGGCTGGCTCAGATTTAATCAGATCATGCCTGCATGAGTGTGCCCTAAGTCAAAACTAATTTAAAAATTGAGGATGGTAAGGGAAGAGAAAGAATAACGCAGGCTTTCATTTCTGAACCACTTAAGGTCAACAGAATAACCTCTCAGATAAAAATAAAATAAAAACTGCATGATGCAGAAAGGTTCAAGTTTTCCTGTTCATATAGTCTTTAACCATATTTGCCCTTCCTGTCATCCTATGTAGCTCTAAGAAACAGCCCTCACTAGCCCCAAACCAAAACTGCTCACAAAGAAGGTAATAGTTTATTTTCAGATATGACATTTATAAAGTAACGACATCTGTTTCTAAATTCTCACCTGTATTTTTGGCCAAACTGCCGATTACATTAAATTACATTTAAAATATTCATGTATAAGGGTTATCTTGCCAAGATATTTTAAATACTATGCACATAAAATTTTATAATAATATTTTATTGCAATAACTAAGCATAATGGTTACCAAGGTGTTGGACAATTTCCATTGGTAAGATTTCAGGCTGATTTTGTAGAATCATAGCTTTTATAATGTGTTGAATTGAACATCCTCTTAAAGAAACCTTTCTTCAAATAACATAGAAACAGCTGTAATCTTTACTGTGCAAAATCCATGAAGTTATAAGCGAATCTGTCAACAATGTGGTTTTTTTGTGTGTGTGAGCTAATCTTGAAAGTCATCTAAAAGAGATGAATATTCTGAGGAGTTCAGCAAGTTTGTCAGCACTGTTAAGATTGGTATTGTTCTTGACTTGATATCCTATTAGCTGAAAGATGCAACTTCTTCATAAAAAGCTCTAGTACAATTCGTTTTTAAGTGACACACTAAAGAACAGAGTTAAGAACCCTTTAAGACATTCTTAAAATATACCATTTTTTTTTTTTTTTTTTTTTTAGGAAACTAGTTTCTCAACAGTCTGGAAAGATCCTATAAAAATCCTTGAAGCAACTGTTCAGGAATACATGTATATAGACAGATATTACTCAGAAGAATTGCAAGGAAAAGGCATAAAATAAAGAGCAGCTAATCTTACTATACCAATCTAGTGATGTAACTTAATATGACTCATTTTAGGTAAATTCATACGTGTAATTTAAGAACATCTTTGGCAACAGAAAAATCTCTAATCAAGCCAACAGAAAACAAAACTACTATTCATCCAATAAAGCTTTTTTTTTAATATACATTTCAACTTTAAAGTGCACAGATGTATAAGGCGAAAGTGAATTCTATGAAATGAAAAAGGTCTGTAATTCTCAATACTTACTAAGTAAACGTCTGACCCAAAGGTAAATGGTATACTGCATTCTTGGAAAAAAAAACTTTTAATTGCTTTTTACAAGAACAGTTTTGTTTGATTCTGGATGCATTTCAATAGTGAAAATGTTTATATTTTTATACTTCAACACTCTGAGATCTAAAATATTGGTTATTTTTATATAGGCTCGGACTCATAATTTTTCAAAAAACAAGGTGGGAGGGTGGATTTAAAAAGTTCAACCTAGGGCTTCGCTGGTGGTCCAGTGGGTAAGGACAATGCCTTGTAGTGAAAGGGATGCTGGTTCAATCCCTGGCCTGGGAAGATTCCACCTGCTGCGGAGTGGCTGGACCTTTGTGTCCAACTACTGAGCCAGAGCTCTGGAGTGCATGCACCCAGAGCCAGTGCTCTGCAGTGAGAGAGGCCACTGCAATAGGAGGCCCGCACAGGCCAAAGAACTAAGATGGATGAAAATAAATAAATGAAAGACCAATAGAAGTTATAAGCAATCAATGTGGTTTTTTTGTGTGTGTGAGCTAATCTTGAAAGTCATCTAAAAGAGATGAATATTCTGAGGAGTTCAGCAAGTTTGTCAGCACTGTTAAGATTGGTATTGTTCTTGACTTGATATCCTATTAGCTGAAAGATGCAACTTCTTCATAAAAAGCTCTAGTACAATTCGTTTTTAAGTGACACACTAAAGAACAGAGTTAAGAACCCTTTAAGACATTCTTAAAATATACCATTTTTTTTTTTTTTTTTTTTTTAGGAAACTAGTTTCTCAACAGTCTGGAAAGATCCTATAAAAATCCTTGAAGCAACTGTTCAGGAATACATGTATATAGACAGATATTACTCAGAAGAATTGCAAGGAAAAGGCATAAAATAAAGAGCAGCTAATCTTACTATACCAATCTAGTGATGTAACTTAATATGACTCATTTTAGGTAAATTCATACGTGTAATTTAAGAACATCTTTGGCAACAGAAAAATCTCTAATCAAGCCAACAGAAAACAAAACTACTATTCATCCAATAAAGCTTTTTTTTTAATATACATTTCAACTTTAAAGTGCACAGATGTATAAGGCGAAAGTGAATTCTATGAAATGAAAAAGGTCTGTAATTCTCAATACTTACTAAGTAAACGTCTGACCCAAAGGTAAATGGTATACTGCATTCTGGGAAAAAAAAACTTTTAATTGCTTTTTACAAGAACAGTTTTGTTTGATTCTGGATGCATTTCAATAGTGAAAATGTTTATATTTTTATACTTCAACACTCTGAGATCTAAAATATTGGTTATTTTTATATAGGCTCGGACTCATAATTTTTCAAAAAACAAGGTGGGAGGGTGGATTTAAAAAGTTCAACCTAGGGCTTCGCTGGTGGTCCAGTGGGTAAGGACAATGCCTTGTAGTGAAAGGGATGCTGGTTCAATCCCTGGCCTGGGAAGATTCCACCTGCTGCGGAGTGGCTGGACCTTTGTGTCCAACTACTGAGCCAGAGCTCTGGAGTGCATGCACCCAGAGCCAGTGCTCTGCAGTGAGAGAGGCCACTGCAATAGGAGGCCCGCACAGGCCAAAGAACTAAGATGGATGAAAATAAATAAATGAAAGACCAATAGAAGTGGTCAAAAAGATGGGAAAAAAAGCTCAACCTATCCCAGGAATGTATTAAGATCATTTCATCTTGATTCTAGGACCTAAGATCTTTGTGGAGTAACAGTTTTGTGTCAATCTGTTTCTTGACTATATCTAATTACTCTCATAATCCCCCAAGAGGGAATGATATCTCCACATGAGTGCAGATAATTGAAGTGGTCCTAAAAAGGGTATGTAGCCCTTTATTTGCTTTACTGATAGCAAATGTTTAGACTCATTGCAAATAGTATATTTTCTAAATACATTAAAAGTAAAATAATATTTGACATTATTGCTTGTGAAGAACAAGGATTCCAGTAAGGCACTACAGCATGTATCAATCCAGAATCAGCAGCTCCTTTCAAGCAAAATTATCATGATGACTTTGAGAAAAAAGGTGAGAGCTATCTAATAGACAAAATAAAAGATAAGCATTAACATGGTACATTAAACAATCATTTAATGTGAAAATCCCCATTTTAGGAGCTTTTAATGTCATTTTAATCTGAAAACATTTAGTTACCTTAAATAACAAAATCAATTTAACTAGTTACTCAGATTATGCTCTGCATATCCAGCTCATGGAAAGTGTTTGGTCACTTTTATAACAATTTTAGAAAGTAATGATTATGACTACTTAATATACTTATTTAAAAAGAAAGGTGTGTTTTTTGTTTTTTTTTTTTAATTAATTAATTTATTTATTTTGGAGGGGTGAGGTGGGGAGGGAGGGGAGCAGGCGGGCTACTTCTATTGGTCTTTTCATTTCTCTATTTTCATCCATCTTTGTTCTTTGGCCCGTGTGGGCCTCCCATCGCGGTGGCCTCTGTCGTCGCAGAGCGCCGGCTCCGGGCGCATGCGCCCCAGAGCTCCGGCTTGGTAACTGGGCACATCGGTCCAGTCGTTCCGCCGCACATGGGATCTTCCCAGGCCAAGGATCGAACCGGCGCCCTTGCACTGCAAGGCGGTGTCCTTATCCGCTGGACCACCAGGGAAGCCCAAAGAAAGGTTTTTAATTTAATTTTCCTACTGGTTTTCATTGTATTCTACAAAAATGCACATTTGCAATGAATACGAAATTTACAAAAAATAAACTCTGTTCCTTTAGCATGGTTAGTGTGAAAAAAACACTGAATTTGATAGACAACTACTCTGGCCAGAATCCCCTAGTGTAAGCAAATTAATTAGTGCTAGCGATATAACAAGACAAATCCTCAACAAATCAGACAATCAGCAGTACTTCCAAAGTGAATTCACTAGGTGTGCAAGGTGCAGAGTAAAGATGCACCTATATGCAAGGTAAGAGAGGCCCCTTTTTTTTAACTTTTTTTTAAAACTCACTGACTACTCAGTATTTAGGTATTGTCAAGAAGTATCTTATGATAATATTTTCACGGAAAAGAAGAAGTCATAGATATTCACCTGAATCTAGTCTGTGAAGAGGAGAAATCACATATGAGTGCTTTCAGTTACGAATGAACATACCTACATTAATACTCTGTAACTGGGGCATTAGTCAGAAAGCATGACCATTCCAAATAAATATGGACAAGCAAAAACAGATGCGGATTTGATTTATGGAGTCACCTAGTTTATACAGGAAGGGAAATGCACACAAGTTAAGGAGAGATCTAAGATTTCATGAAGTGTAAACCTTAATTTAGAAGTAACTTGATCCTTTACATTTCAAAAGAACTGTCTTAAAGTTTTTCTACACATTTATTAACAATAATTGTGTAAACTGGCTTAAACTACAGTAGAGAGAATTCTTTTATTTGCAGAGGGTGAGAAGTTCAGCTAACAACACTAGTAATGAGTAAGTTACTGATCGATCGGGATTTGACTCATGATGGGATGGATCAGCACCAATGGGACAAAGCACGGTTTGCCTGAGGCAAAACGATGAGCGCTAGCTGCGTGCTTCCGAGTGTCTCCAAAGTTTGGGACCATCTCAAGTCAAAAGGAGTAAGAATTCCCATTTTTTAGTTTTCTGTGTCTATATGATGATTATCTACAAATAAAACTCAAGGGAGGAAGAATTCTAAGACGGCTCGCATGCATCATCTACTCTCTTAGTGTAAAGGTGAGACCTGGAATCAGGAAGGGTTGTGAAGGGATTCTACAGATATAATCAAGACCCCAAATGGCCAAACTTAACTAACCTTTAAGGTCCTTAAAGGAGGCACTGAGACTCTTTTCTGAACAGAGATATTCCTGTTGGCCTTGAAAGGGTAAATTGCCATGTTGTGAGAAGACCTTTGAGAGGTCCATGTGGAAAGGAAGCAAGTGTCCTCCAAGAGCTGAAAATAAACAGGAAGAGGGGCAGTGGCCCCACAACCACCAGTAACTATCCACAACCACAAAAGCTTGAAAAAGGAGCAGAGGAGCCCTGGAAAGGAATGTAAACCAGTCAACATCTTACTGCAACCTTATGAGACTCTGAGGAAAAGAACCAGCAAAGCCATGGTTAGGCTCATCACCAACCATCCAGTGAACTAATCCAAAATCGGAAAAGAAGAAGTAGATATTCACCTGAATCTAGTCTGTGAAGAGGAGAAATCACATATGAGTGCTTTCAGTTACGAATGAACATACCTACATTAATACTCTGTAACTGGGGCATTAGTCAGAAAGCATGACCATTCCAAATAAATATGGACAAGCAAAAACAGATGCGGATTTGATTTATGGAGTCACCTAGTTTATACAGGAAGGGAAATGCACACAAGTTAAGGAGAGATCTAAGATTTCATGAAGTGTAAACCTTAATTTAGAAGTAACTTGATCCTTTACATTTCAAAAGAACTGTCTTAAAGTTTTTCTACACATTTATTAACAATAATTGTGTAAACTGGCTTAAACTACAGTAGAGAGAATTCTTTTATTTGCAGAGGGTGAGAAGTTCAGCTAACAACACTAGTAATGAGTAAGTTACTGATCGATCGGGATTTGACTCATGATGGGATGGATCAGCACCAATGGGACAAAGCACGGTTTGCCTGAGGCAAAAACGATGAGCGCTATCTGAGTGCTTCCGAGTGTCTCCAAAGTTTGGGACCATCTCAAGTCAAAAGGAGTAAGAATTCCCATTTTTTAGTTTTCTGTGTCTATATGATGATTATCTACAAATAAAACTCAAGGGAGGAAGAATTCTAAGACGGCTCGCATGCATCATCTACTCTCTTAGTGTAAAGGTGAGACCTGGAATCAGGAAGGGTTGTGAAGGGATTCTACAGATATAATCAAGACCCCAAATGGCCAAACTTAACTAACCTTTAAGGTCCTTAAAGGAGGCACTGAGACTCTTTTCTGAACAGAGATATTCCTGTTGGCCTTGAAAGGGTAAATTGCCATGTTGTGAGAAGACCTTTGAGAGGTCCATGTGGAAAGGAAGCAAGTGTCCTCCAAGAGCTGAAAATAAACAGGAAGAGGGGCAGTGGCCCCACAACCACCAGTAACTATCCACAACCACAAAAGCTTGAAAAAGGAGCAGAGGAGCCCTGGAAAGGAATGTAAACCAGTCAACATCTTACTGCAACCTTATGAGACTCTGAGGAAAAGAACCAGCAAAGCCATGGTTAGGCTCATCACCATGGAAACTGTGAAAAAGGAAACATCCATTGTTTGAAACCAATGAATCTGCAGTACTCATGGCATAGAAAACATCAAACTAAAATAAACAAATGAATCTATATTACTTAATTCTAAACTAAGGATTCATTTTCTCTCTCAATCTTCATATAAAATGCCATTACAAAGATTCTGTCTGGTTTCTTTCAATTACTGTATTTTAAACCAGTGGTCACAGTCAGTCTTCAATCTCTTTTGTATAGTCTGATTCACATCTTTCCTGCATAATTCATGGGGCTTTACCTGTTTCTCAACTTCCTTACTCTGAGAGAAACTAATCAACTGGGCACAAGGAAAGGCCATACTTAATGTGAGTCTGCACATACACCTCTTTCAAACTTTAAGATGCTGATAAGCAGCCCTAATATTAATTCTCCTTGAAAAATCAGATATTTTAAACAATATAATGTACTTGACTTATATTCTTCTAAAAACACTTCATAATACTCATTTATACCATGATTAATGTATGATACTGTGGCTTTTGCTCATCTTAAAGAAAAAGAAAGCAGTATTCTATTACACACAATATCACAATTATTACTGATATTTTAAAGCTAGTATTTTCAGACAGTTTACAACAATTACTAGAAATACATTGTCAAGTAGGAACATTCAGGGCCTCTTTCACAGAACCAAAATCTCATATAACAATAGGCAAGTAACATTATTTCTCTGCACACAAGAACGCAAGGTCACTGACTTCCTTATATATTTCTTAGTGGGCCCCTCAATCCAATTAAGAAAGGAATCTGAGACCATACCAAATTTCTTGAACAGAGATATTCTAACCTTTAAGGTCCTTAAAGGAGGCACTGAGACTCTTTTCTGAACAGAGATATTCCTGTTGGCCTTGAAAGGGTAAATTGCCATGTTGTGAGAAGACCTTTGAGAGGTCCATGTGGAAAGGAAGCAAGTGTCCTCCAAGAGCTGAAAATAAACAGGAAGAGGGGCAGTGGCCCCACAACCACCAGTAACTATCCACAACCACAAAAGCTTGAAAAAGGAGCAGAGGAGCCCTGGAAAGGAATGTAAACCAGTCAACATCTTACTGCAACCTTATGAGACTCTGAGGAAAAGAACCAGCAAAGCCATGGTTAGGCTCATCACCATGGAAACTGTGAAAAAGGAAACATCCATTGTTTGAAACCAATGAATCTGCAGTACTCATGGCATAGAAAACATCAAACTAAAATAAACAAATGAATCTATATTACTTAATTCTAAACTAAGGATTCATTTTCTCTCTCAATCTTCATATAAAATGCCATTACAAAGATTCTGTCTGGTTTCTTTCAATTACTGTATTTTAAACCAGTGGTCACAGTCAGTCTTCAATCTCTTTTGTATAGTCTGATTCACATCTTTCCTGCATAATTCATGGGGCTTTACCTGTTTCTCAACTTCCTTACTCTGAGAGAAACTAATCAACTGGGCACAAGGAAAGGCCATACTTAATGTGAGTCTGCACATACACCTCTTTCAAACTTTAAGATGCTGATAAGCAGCCCTAATATTAATTCTCCTTGAAAAATCAGATATTTTAAACAATATAATGTACTTGACTTATATTCTTCTAAAAACACTTCATAATACTCATTTATACCATGATTAATGTATGATACTGTGGCTTTTGCTCATCTTAAAGAAAAAGAAAGCAGTATTCTATTACACACAATATCACAATTATTACTGATATTTTAAAGCTAGTATTTTCAGACAGTTTACAACAATTACTAGAAATACATTGTCAAGTAGGAACATTCAGGGCCTCTTTCACAGAACCAAAATCTCATATAACAATAGGCAAGTAACATTATTTCTCTGCACACAAGAACGCAAGGTCACTGACTTCCTTATATATTTCTTAGTGGGCCCCTCAATCCAATTAAGAAAGGAATCTGAGACCATACCATGCTTGACTACAATTGCGGATAGCATAGAGCGTTCACCAAACATAAGTCACCACTTTTGCTATCAAAAAGATTATCAGGAAGAAAACTAAAATGTGGGGACTGGAGATAGGAACTCTTCAGAAGCATTTTCACACGCAGGGGAGAAACCTGTGGTTCATGCTCAACAGACACCAGAATGCAAATACCTGACAGCTAAGACCTACTTGCTAGGAAATGATTGGGCAGTGAGTAATTACAGAACGTGCAAAAGCCAGGAATTATTCCTCACAAGATAGTGACGGAGGCAAACATGAACTCAAGCCACCTGACTCCACTAAATTATCTTTTTATTAATCAAATTATATTTCTCCAGTACTTTTTCTGTGCCAGGCTTCACATGAATTTGCATTTGTAATCCTCACAACAACCTTATGAAGTTTCAGCGATGAAAGGGTTAACTTGATCCAATGGGAGACCTGATGTCTGAGCCCACACTATTGGCCAACCAGGCGAATTCCAAAAGGAAATTAAGGCCTAATGCTCAAAAGCATCCATTATTAACTTCATCCCACTACCTCCAGAATGGTAACTAATTTGAAACATTTAGAGAAAACTAAAAAAAATTGTCACTCAAATCATTGTTCTGGGGTTCAGATGAGAAAAACTGGTTAGGAAGGCTACAACCACACCACAAATGACTGCTTTCTAGAATTGAGAAGTACTTGATAGTCACCTCCAAGAACACAGGTCTGATGAACTCAACATAAAACCAACACCTAATATTTACATAGTAAGTGTATGTGTGTGTATATACACCTTCATATATTTAGTTATAGCTATATATATAGCTGATGAGTTTCTCTGTAATTAAGAAGAAAGATTAAAATGAAATACAGAAAAATACAAAAGAAACAAAAAATGAAATTGAAAAACCAATTCTGAGCAACCAATTCTGAACTCAGGTTTTAGATCCCTCTGTATATTATAAAAGCAGAATATCTCAGAGGTCAATCAACTTCAGTTATGAATAAAAAAAAAAAAAAAAAAAAAAACAGAGGAGTAGGACCAAATCCAAAGCCTGCAACCTTCACACTGCCCCTCTGTCACAGTCATTTACACCCAGGGACTCAGCTGGCTTTTAGACACCACACAGACAGGTTGTGTCACCTCTGATAATTTAAGGAGATAGGACCTCTTCAGAAGCATTTTCACACGCAGGGGAGAAACCTGTGGTTCATGCTCAACAGACACCAGAATGCAAATACCTGACAGCTAAGACCTACTTGCTAGGAAATGATTGGGCAGTGAGTAATTACAGAACGTGCAAAAGCCAGGAATTATTCCTCACAAGATAGTGACGGAGGCAAACATGAACTCAAGCCACCTGACTCCACTAAATTATCTTTTTATTAATCAAATTATATTTCTCCAGTACTTTTTCTGTGCCAGGCTTCACATGAATTTGCATTTGTAATCCTCACAACAACCTTATGAAGTTTCAGCGATGAAAGGGTTAAC
Source organism: Tragulus kanchil (assembly GCA_022376925.1). Lineage (NCBI taxonomy): Eukaryota > Metazoa > Chordata > Mammalia > Artiodactyla > Tragulidae > Tragulus > Tragulus kanchil. The sequence continues at coordinate 96,309,321 of JAIOJX010000030.1, forward strand.
TTGATCCAATGGGAGACCTGATGTCTGAGCCCACACTATTGGCCAACCAGGCGAATTCCAAAAGGAAATTAAGGCCTAATGCTCAAAAGCATCCATTATTAACTTCATCCCACTACCTCCAGAATGGTAACTAATTTGAAACATTTAGAGAAACTAAAAAAATTGTCACTCAAATCATTGTTCTGGGGTTCAGATGAGAAAAACTGGTTAGGAAGGCTACAACCACACCACAAATGACTGCTTTCTAGAATTGAGAAGTACTTGATAGTCACCTCCAAGAACACAGGTCTGATGAACTCAACATAAAACCAACACCTAATATTTACATAGTAAGTGTATGTGTGTGTATATACACCTTCATATATTTAGTTATAGCTATATATATAGCTGATGAGTTTCTCTGTAATTAAGAAGAAAGATTAAAATGAAATACAGAAAAATACAAAAGAAACAAAAAATGAAATTGAAAAACCAATTCTGAGCAACCAATTCTGAACTCAGGTTTTAGATCCCTCTGTATATTATAAAAGCAGAATATCTCAGAGGTCAATCAACTTCAGTTATGAAAAAAAAAAAAAAAAAAAAAAAAAAAACAGAGGAGTAGGACCAAATCCAAAGCCTGCAACCTTCACACTGCCCCTCTGTCACAGTCATTTACACCCAGGGACTCAGCTGGCTTTTAGACACCACACAGACAGGTTGTGTCACCTCTGATAATTTAAGGAGATGAATGACCTCATCTAATTATCATGCATGGTTTGCTCTGTGATGAGCTACCATTCCCCTATGTTTATTTATTACAATCAATTAATATAAATTTTAAACAATTACTCCCTAGCAGACTGTAACACCATGTACCAACCCCCTGGGGACTGAGCTTCACACGCCCAATAAAATTTCACCTTAGGAACATTAATTCTGGTTCCTACATTTACATCAACAGGAAAATCAGGTGTTCTGAGAGCATTCTGAACCAAGCATTCTACATGTTTAGTTTACAGCAATGTGCACACACCCCCATTGTGCCCATCCTCCTCAGGATTCACAGGGCCCACTGGTTTGTCTCTCCTAACATTTTCACAGATGCAAATTTAAGTCAATTCTACTGTAATGTCATGGCAAAGGGTTGGTATTTTTAAAGTGACAGACATCTTAAGAATTTTACACATTCCTTTCTGTGGCAAATGTCAAAATGACTGCCATATAAAGGCAGGTTCCTGGCACTTGAACACATGCTGCTTCTATGATTATCCTCAAGTTGTACTCATCAGTCGTTGTTATGCATATACAGTTTCATCTAAAACATCTCTTTCCCTCCACAAACTGGTCAAATATGTGTCACAGCCATTTCACTTAAGTGTTTTGTTTCTACCTCAAGGAGAACAGCGCTCCAGAAAGGCTTACCTCCATTTACATCATAAAGTGAAGGGGGGAGGGGCTCATTGAGTGTAACTAATCATCAGGTGACTGAGTCAAAGGACAACGGGCCTTTTTTCAGTATGCTCCTGGCAATTTTTTTTTCTGACTTTTGTGTTGATTGCAAAAAATGCTATTGGTCTCAATTTTACTACTCTGCGCTCGCACAGTTTATAGGGTTGTCTGGAATCATTTCTATAAACATTAGTTTGCTTTATTCACTTTCAAATATTCGGTCTTGAAGCCGACTACTTCTACCTTTAACAGTGAGAGGTTATCAGTGGCAAAATTATGACTTTTAAAAATAGATTCAACCTTCTGTGGCACAGATCTCGTACAACAGGTGCTGGCTGAAATGTCAAGATGAAACACATTAAATCCTTTGTGGCCCTGCTTTCTTTGTAGTCCCTTTTAAGATACAGGTTGTGTCCTGAACCTAGAGACAGAACACTTCACTCACTAGCGTTCACTGCATCTTCTCTCATTTTCCTCTTTATCATTAAATGCTACACAACTTGTAAAAAGAGCTGAGCATCCCTTTTGTCATTCATTTCCACTTTTTCTGATGGCCCAAATGATGTATTAGCACAATAATCTAGCTCACTAACCCTGATCCCATGAGGGCAGAAAAATAATACGTACTACAAATAATAAAGCCTGGCCCTTAGACTATCCTTCAAGGTTTCCCATGCATCCTCCTCTCATGTGATCCCTATAATGGAATACTATGATTCAAGAGTAGCTTAATATTACCCTTGATCTGCAGATAAAGAATTGAACTTAAGTGTTAATTTTGCTCTATATTACATGGATTCCTGTTTCCCCCTTGGCCTCACTGTTAGAATAAGCAGCTGACCACAGCTGGGACAGGTAAGATAATGGATGCAAAGACATCCAGGGCCAGGCCATCGAAGGGCAGCAAAGTACAGCAGGTGTAAGACTCTAAAATCAAGCTGCTTGGGGTCAATTTTTATTTCTAAAAAAAACTCAAAAAGCTTCTTCATACTCAAAACTTAACCTTCCTCACCTATAAAACAGGGACTGATACTTAAGGGAGTGACTTAAGGGTTGGACGGATTAAAAAAGCAGAGTATTAATTCACAGTGTTTGGCATTCAGGAGCTTGAAAATTATAGAAAACAATATAGAAATAATTGAAAGATAGCTGTGAGTAATTATTAGTGTCTAGACACTCTTCGGATAGAGACGCCAAAATTAGTTCAAGCAAACTGTGACTTCCATGGAAGAGAAAAAAAGAGTAGTCTCAGAATAGAAATAAACATGCATCATGATCCTCCTCATCGCTTGTTATAGGCCACAAGCGTAGCACTGAGACCAATGAGATCAAGACTGGTTCTTAGATCTGCTGGCACTTGTGACCCTAACCATTCATTCAGTCATCTCAGAAACTCAGGGAACTGCTGTGACAGCAGCTGCTAGTGATTTTTAGACCTTCAAGAGACCTGAGATGCCTCTGTATGGCTTGACCAGGGACATGCTTTGCTGTAATAGTCCATCAGAAGTTTGTTGTCTTATCGCATACCTTTTTTTTTTTAATTTTGGCCTCTTTTATTGCTTTTTTATTTATTTATTTTCATCCATCTTTATTCTTTGGCCTGTGTGGGCCTCCCATTGCAGCGGCCTCTCTCATTGCAGAGCACTGGCTCCCAGTGCATGCTCTCCAGAGCACCAGCTCGCAATTGGACACACCAGTCCGGCTGGTCCATAGCAAGTGGGATCTTCCCGGGACAGGGATCAAACCAGTGACCCTTGCACTGCAAGGCAGACTCTCTAACCACTGGACCACCAGGGAAGCCCTGCATTGTTTTTAACAAGGATTTATTTCAAGCCAAGTTTCTGCCCTCTGCTAAAGAATGAACATGAGATTGGTAGGTGGAGGGAAGCACGCGCAGACTATGGCTATAAACTAGCTGTTAAGCCACCCCTATTTGCCAAAAAATTAATAAGTGAATAATGCTAAACTGCACAAACAAGAACTACTTTTTCCTTGATATTTCTGTAACATTTTTCTATCACTAACACATACACTTATTAAAGCTAATGACACTTTGCAAAACACAGATCTTCGAGACGAACACCTCTAATTAAGAAACATAAACACAAAAAGAACCAAACGTTGCCGTGTCCAAGGGTAACACAGGGATGTACTAGAATCTTGTTACTACCAAGTGAAGAAGAACTCTGGTCTGTACATCTCAAAATGTGAACATTACTAATGTGCATCTAGTATATTTCTGAATAATGTCATTCCTTCTTGAGAACGGAATATATAATTCAGAACAATCCTCCAAAAACATCTCCAGTAAATTAAAAGTATATCCTATATTTCAACCATCTGTTTTAATTCTCAAAGTTGTTTCATATTGCAGAAATTACTTAGTAAGACACTATTCTGGGTCTCGATCCCTTCCTCACCTGCCTTGGGTCAGAACATTCACCCATCAATCATGGTATCTCTCATTTCTTTCATCACTCTGCCATTTGGTCTCCTCTCTCTGATGTGCTCAAATCTCCCCTCTGGTAACACTTAATCAATTGTCCCTACAACCTCCCCAAGTCACCAGATGCCCTTTTTATAAGAATTGACTCTTCCCCTATCCATGGTACTAACTGCCCCGTGCAATACAATACACCCTAATGAGATTTGACGAGGGTGTGATATCAACCATCTCAATAGGCAGATGACACCAGCCTTTGGCAGCAAGTGAAGAGGAACCAAAAAGCCTCTTGATGAAGGTGAAAGAGGAGAGTGAAACAGCTGACCTAAAACTCAACATTCAAAAGACAAAGATCATGGCATCCAATCCCATCACTTCATGGCAAATAGATGGATAAACAATGGAAACAGTGACAGACTTCATTTTTTTGGCTCCAAAATCACTGCAGATGGTGACTACAGCCATGAAATTAAAAGGCACTTGCTCCTTGGAAGAAAAGTTATGACAAACCTAGAAAGTGTTTTAAAAAGTAGAGACATCACTTTGCCAACAAAAGTCCCTATAGTCAAAGCTATGATCTTCCAGTAGTCATGTACGGATGTGACCATAAAGAAGGCTGAGCACCCAAGAACTGACGCTTTTTAACTGTGGAGCTGGTGAAACACCCTTTAGAGCTCCCAGACAGCAAAGAGATCAAACCAGTCAGTTCTAATGGAAATCAACCCTGAACATTCATTGAAAAAACTGATCCTGAAGCTGAAGCTCCAATACTCTGGCCACCTGATGCCAAGAGAAAACTCACTGGAAAAGACCGTGACCTGGGAAAATCAGAAAGCATAAAGAGGGGACGAAAGAGGATGAGATGGTTGGATGGCATCACTGAATCAATAGACATGAGTCTGAGCAAGCTCTGGGAGATGGTGAAGGAGAGGGAAGCCTGGTATGCTGCAGTCCATGGGGTTGCAAAGAGTTTGACATGACTGAGCAACTCAACTGAACTGTGAAGACCTCAGGATCATGGAAGGTCAGGTGACTATCCATCATTCTGGTTTTTTTCATTCTTTTCATTTCTGGGTCTCGATCCCTTCCTCACCTGCCTTGGGTCAGAACATTCACCCATCAATCATGGTATCTCTCATTTCTTTCATCACTCTGCCATTTGGTCTCCTCTCTCTGATGTGCTCAAATCTCCCCTCTGGTAACACTTAATCAATTGTCCCTACAACCTCCCCAAGTCACCAGATGCCCTTTTTATAAGAATTGACTCTTCCCCTATCCATGGTACTAACTGCCCCGTGCAATACAATACACCCTAATGAGATTTGACGAGGGTGTGATATCAACCATCTCAATAGGCAGATGACACCAGCCTTTGGCAGCAAGTGAAGAGGAACCAAAAAGCCTCTTGATGAAGGTGAAAGAGGAGAGTGAAACAGCTGACCTAAAACTCAACATTCAAAAGACAAAGATCATGGCATCCAATCCCATCACTTCATGGCAAATAGATGGGCAAACAATGGAAACAGTGACAGACTTTATTTTCTTGGGCTGCAAAATCACTGCAGATGGTGACTACAGCCATGAAATTAAAAGACACTTGCTCCTTGGAAGAAAAGCCATGACAAACCTAGATAGTGCATTAAAAAGTAGAGACATCACTTTGCCAACAAAAGTCCCTATAGTCAAAGCTATGATCTTCCAGTAGTCATGTACGGATGTGACCATAAAGAAGGCTGAGCACCCAAGAACTGACGCTTTTTAACTGTGGAGCTGGTGAAACACCCTTTAGAGCTCCCAGACAGCAAAGAGATCAAACCAGTCAGTTCTAATGGAAATCAACCCTGAACATTCATTGAAAAAACTGATCCTGAAGCTGAAGCTCCAATACTCTGGCCACCTGATGCCAAGAGAAAACTCACTGGAAAAGACCGTGACCTGGGAAAATCAGAAAGCATAAAGAGGGGACGAAAGAGGATGAGATGGTTGGATGGCATCACTGAATCAATAGACATGAGTCTGAGCAAGCTCTGGGAGATGGTGAAGGAGAGGGAAGCCTGGTATGCTGCAGTCCATGGGGTTGCAAAGAGTTTGACATGACTGAGCAACTCAACTGAACTGTGAAGTGACCCACGCTCAGACAACCAACATCTTTTTTTCTAAATCCTATCTCCTGATCATGAATGAATAGGGTACAGGTGACTAACTGGCCCATATTCAGATTACTGACATATTTTCTTTAGGAGCCTATGTTTTTGGACTAGGATTTTAATTTCAAGATAGTCTAAAGCTTCAACGGGACAAAATGTAAACCCTCAAAACCCTTCAATGACAAGAGCACCAGGAAGCAGATAAAGCCTTTGTAGGAAAAGAGAAGAGTAAGAACTCAAAGAAAACCTTTGACTAGAACTAGAGATGATCTTGATAACAGCTCCACCCCTTTCCTGCAATTGATTGCACATCCTTCACCTTGACTCCTATGACTGTTGATCCAGCTTCACTACCCTGAAAAGTATTTCACTTTTTGGTTCAAGATACTCCTACAGTTTTCTACTACCTGCAATCCCAAGTGGCCTATTGTAACTCCTATTCTTTAAGCCAAACAAAAGAATGCCAAATCCCTTACATTATCTTCCTCTGAAATTGCTATCTTTCCCCCCTTTCCTCACATTGCCAAGTTCCCTGAAAGAACAATCTGCACTTGCTGCCTTCATACTCTTACCTGCTGTCAATTCTTCAAGGTACGGAAGCCATGCTTGCACCCAAAACACTACTAAAATTGCTGTTGGGTGAGCAAAGGCCTGGTGACTTCCTTAAAAAGCCTATCTTTGGCTTCTCTGCAAATTGAAACTGTAGATCGAGACCTATCTTTTGAAATTCACAGTGCCTATCCTAAAAGATACTAAATAAGTATTTGCTAAATGAACAACTGGATCCATTTTCTGTTTCAAAAAGACTCAATTTGCCTCAAAATCCTCTTCAGATAGGTATTTCTAACAGCTTAATAGTCACCTATAGAGAAGTTGCAAACTCAAATAAGCATGCGATCTTCACCCACCAAGAGCCTGTGATTTTCCCTGCATTCTCTAGTCTAAGAAGTTCATATGGTCTGCCTTTTAAAGAGCTTGGAGGACTTCCCTGGTGGTCTAAGTGGTTAAGAATCCTGGGAACACAGGTTCCCTGGTCCAGGAAGATCCCACAGGCTTGGATCAACTAAACCCACATACCACAACTATTGATCTCATGCTACAGAACCCATGCACCACAACTACTGAAGCCCATGCACCTTAGAGTCCGTGTTCTGCAATAAAAGAAGCCACGGCAACGAGAACCCTACACAAAGTGATGAAGAGAAGCCCCCACTCACTATACCTAGAGAAAGTCCAGAGACAGCAATGAAGACCGAGTGCAGTTAAAAAAAAAAAAAGTAAAATTTCTAAAATGAATAAAGACGTTGTAGCCATCCCTAACACATCTCTTCCTGATCCCCCAACCCCACAACCAAGAGCCCCTGAACATTTACCTCTACACTATACTTCACCTCTGCTTTGCTTCCCCGTGGCCACTGTGCTCTTTGTCCTTAGGCATCTCTCACTCTAGGATGCTGCAGAAGTCCATGGACTGCTCCCACTGTCCTTGCTTCAAACACTGGTTTTCTTTAGTCCACCTCCCACATAATATGATTTAAAACCTACAACTTTTGTTTTTAATTAAAAAGTCTTAGGATGAAAGCCAAATTTGTTTGAGTACATAGAGCTGGGCTACCACACATGGCTGTGTACTGTAAATACTGCCCACTTCCCCTACAGGTCACGTAAGAAGATAGCTCTGAGGCAAAAATTGTATTACCTAGCCTCAGACTGCCAGTTCAGCATCAATATCTGTTCACATCCAGGAGTCCTGTGCCTGACAAGAAACAACCCATGTGTATTTTTAAACTGTAGATCGAGACCTATCTTTTGAAATTCACAGTGCCTATCCTAAAAGATACTAAATAAGTATTTGCTAAATGAACAACTGGATCCATTTTCTGTTTCAAAAAGACTCAATTTGCCTCAAAATCCTCTTCAGATAGGTATTTCTAACAGCTTAATAGTCACCTATAGAGAAGTTGCAAACTCAAATAAGCATGCGATCTTCACCCACCAAGAGCCTGTGATTTTCCCTGCATTCTCTAGTCTAAGAAGTTCATATGGTCTGCCTTTTAAAGAGCTTGGAGGACTTCCCTGGTGGTCTAAGTGGTTAAGAATCCTGGGAACACAGGTTCCCTGGTCCAGGAAGATCCCACAGGCTTGGATCAACTAAACCCACATACCACAACTATTGATCTCATGCTACAGAACCCATGCACCACAACTACTGAAGCCCATGCACCTTAGAGTCCGTGTTCTGCAATAAAAGAAGCCACGGCAACGAGAACCCTACACAAAGTGATGAAGAGAAGCCCCCACTCACTATACCTAGAGAAAGTCCAGAGACAGCAATGAAGACCGAGTGCAGTTAAAAAAAAAAAAAGTAAAATTTCTAAAATGAATAAAGACGTTGTAGCCATCCCTAACACATCTCTTCCTGATCCCCCAACCCCACAACCAAGAGCCCCTGAACATTTACCTCTACACTATACTTCACCTCTGCTTTGCTTCCCCGTGGCCACTGTGCTCTTTGTCCTTAGGCATCTCTCACTCTAGGATGCTGCAGAAGTCCATGGACTGCTCCCACTGTCCTTGCTTCAAACACTGGTTTTCTTTAGTCCACCTCCCACATAATATGATTTAAAACCTACAACTTTTGTTTTTAATTAAAAAGTCTTAGGATGAAAGCCAAATTTGTTTGAGTACATAGAGCTGGGCTACCACACATGGCTGTGTACTGTAAATACTGCCCACTTCCCCTACAGGTCACGTAAGAAGATAGCTCTGAGGCAAAAATTGTATTACCTAGCCTCAGACTGCCAGTTCAGCATCAATATCTGTTCACATCCAGGAGTCCTGTGCCTGACAAGAAACAACCCATGTGTATTTTTTAAACAGGCTATGTGTTTTCCCCTGGTTATGCTGTTAAGATTCCACTGTTTCACAGTCAGTCTGGAGTTTGGAATATCTTCCTTGGGGACTCTCTTCCTCAATTTAGATTCTCAGCATGTAGCTCAGCTCAGTACATAATTTGCTCTGAATAATAATAATTGAATTAATCACTGAATTAGATTACATTTGATGTTAAAAATCTGTGAAGCAGGAGATGTTAAAAGAACATAGATCGAAACTACACTTAAAAAATAAGATGTACTATGCCCTCAGAGGTCGAAATAGTCTTCAGTGTACTATCTAGAAGTATTTCATTTCTTATAATCTAATGGAAGGAATTCACAAAGATAACTTTTTTGTCTTTTTTGCTGGATCATAAGATAACTTTTTTCTTGATTATTAGCATTTAAACTTTTGATAAAGTGTTAGCCAATATTTCTTATCCAGTGAACCCCATTTTCCCAGGGTTTTATAAAAAGTAAGAATGCATAATTGATTCTTTTTTTTTTGAGATCTAGACAATGTTAGCATTTTGGTTTCTCAGGGGAATTTCCATATATGAATATGTAGATCAGTAAAATCAAATATATACAGTAAATAGCATTTCCAGGATAACCAAGCTCACATGGAAAATGAAAAAAAAGAAGAAGAAGAAGAAAATCCAAGAAAGCAAAATAAAATAATCAACTGCTAACTTTAGCAACTTTAAGGTAGTGTTGCACCGTGGCCACTGTGCTCTTTGTCCTTAGGCATCTCTCACTCTAGGATGCTGCAGAAGTCCATGGACTGCTCCCACTGTCCTTGCTTCAAACACTGGTTTTCTTTAGTCCACCTCCCACATAATATGATTTAAAACCTACAACTTTTGTTTTTAATTAAAAAGTCTTAGGATGAAAGCCAAATTTGTTTGAGTACATAGAGCTGGGCTACCACACATGGCTGTGTACTGTAAATACTGCCCACTTCCCCTACAGGTCACGTAAGAAGATAGCTCTGAGGCAAAAATTGTATTACCTAGCCTCAGACTGCCAGTTCAGCATCAATATCTGTTCACATCCAGGAGTCCTGTGCCTGACAAGAAACAACCCATGTGTATTTTTTAAACAGGCTATGTGTTTTCCCCTGGTTATGCTGTTAAGATTCCACTGTTTCACAGTCAGTCTGGAGTTTGGAATATCTTCCTTGGGGACTCTCTTCCTCAATTTAGATTCTCAGCATGTAGCTCAGCTCAGTACATAATTTGCTCTGAATAATAATAATTGAATTAATCACTGAATTAGATTACATTTGATGTTAAAAATCTGTGAAGCAGGAGATGTTAAAAGAACATAGATCGAAACTACACTTAAAAAATAAGATGTACTATGCCCTCAGAGGTCGAAATAGTCTTCAGTGTACTATCTAGAAGTATTTCATTTCTTATAATCTAATGGAAGGAATTCACAAAGATAACTTTTTTGTCTTTTTTGCTGGATCATAAGATAACTTTTTTCTTGATTATTAGCATTTAAACTTTTGATAAAGTGTTAGCCAATATTTCTTATCCAGTGAACCCCATTTTCCCAGGGTTTTATAAAAAGTAAGAATGCATAATTGATTCTTTTTTTTTTGAGATCTAGACAATGTTAGCATTTTGGTTTCTCAGGGGAATTTCCATATATGAATATGTAGATCAGTAAAATCAAATATATACAGTAAATAGCATTTCCAGGATAACCAAGCTCACATGGAAAATGAAAAAAAAGAAGAAGAAGAAGAAAATCCAAGAAAGCAAAATAAAATAATCAACTGCTAACTTTAGCATCTTTAATGTAGTTTTGCACCTCACAAATCTGAGGGCTTCTTTGTTCCACTTAAACATATATCATTCCTCATGGCATATCCGCGACAATGTACCTTCATCATTTCTTAAATAGATTTTTTCCCAGTATGCTCATGTCTACTTATTTTTCTGAGCCATTCCTCCTCTGACTCTCAAAATGAAACATCATTAATGTCTAACCACACCCTTATATAATCTGACAGTATGTATATTAGAGAACAATCTCAGCACCTCTTCTCACTCTATCCCCAACTATCTCCACAGTATGGGGGCAAACGTCAAAAGGAAAGATAGTCTAGGACCATCTGACAATTTGGATGAAAGTGCTGATAACGTATTACGGATTTATCTATGCATTAAAATCCCTAAACATTAACTCCATAGAGAGAAAAATCTAGTAGTAAGTGGAAGTTCCCAGCAACAGTGAGTAAAGATTCACATGTGAAGGACCCAAAATTAAGATCTGGTCACAGGTAACCTGATGGAAGACAAATCAAAAAATTTTTCTCCATCTGATTTGACATTATGTACAAATAAAAATAAAGCATGACTAATACTAATTGTGTGTATTCGAGTATGTGTATGTGTGTGGGGGTAAGGAAGAGAGAAAGAAGAATCAGCAATTATCTGAATAAAAGAACATAGGAATTATTTTTCTTAATTTGCCAGGAGATGACTGTAATAAAATTTTAGGTACTCAGGGAAAAGAATTTCAGATAAAAAGAAAGATTATTCCCAAATCTGAGCCATTTAAAATGGGCAACACCATTATTTTCCTTTGCCGTCATTTCTAGTTTAAGCTGTTCTTCCATTTATGATATAGAATTTAAAATGCATCTTAATTTTTTTAATCCAACAGAAGCATATGGTTAAAAAAATCAGCAGAAGCAAATGTTAAAATAACATTGAGCCAGAAATATCCCACATTCATATTCAAAGAGACCTTTAAATATTGCTTCATATATACAAGCCCGATTCTGTATTATTGAAACTGACAGTAAAAGCGTGCCAGTTTGCTGAGGCCACGATGTCAATCTTTTCGTTAAGATCTTGCTAGAATCTATATAAATGACAAATTTTAAAGGAGCAATGGAATCCAATTACCACAAATTATATAAAGTCTATAAGAAAACCTAAAAGGTTAGGCTTTGCAAACAAATTTTTAAAACCTGTGCACATTTACCCTTCAATCCTAAAGCACGGCATGCCAAATGTTTAATTCTTAAAAATTCCAAGTATCCCATATCTAAATGGTAGAAATAAAATTCCTTAGCATGCAAAAACTTTCTAAGAAGCACCCAACACTTCAAGTGCAATCATCTCTTCCTCATATTTGTTTTGTCTAAAAAAGGGCAAGCCTGTCTTTACAACTGCATTTCTTTTGGTACTTAACAATTATTCTGAATGAGCTTTACTCCATAGGAACAGTTGTGAAAAGGCACAGAACTTTCAGCATATACCTTTTTTATTAAAGTTACCTTACTGAGGTCCTTCTACCCTAGCAAGCCACCTGAAGTTAAAAATGTGTGTACACACACAGAGACTGATGGATACATAAAGATGCAGACAGACATAAAACACTGTCTATTAAATATATTATAAATAAGATAAATTAGACCTGTAAGGGGTTTATAATAAAATGTTTTTCCACAAAGTGACAAAAGGATATTGATGTGTGGGTAAGGAGAGAAGAAGAATCAGCAATTATCTGAATAAAAGAACATAGGAATTATTTTTCTTAATTTGCCAGGAGATGACTGTAATAAAATTTTAGGTACTCAGGGAAAAGAATTTCAGATAAAAAGAAAGATTATTCCCAAATCTGAGCCATTTAAAATGGGCAACACCATTATTTTCCTTTGCCGTCATTTCTAGTTTAAGCTGTTCTTCCATTTATGATATAGAATTTAAAATGCATCTTAATTTTTTTAATCCAACAGAAGCATATGGTTAAAAAAATCAGCAGAAGCAAATGTTAAAATAACATTGAGCCAGAAATATCCCACATTCATATTCAAAGAGACCTTTAAATATTGCTTCATATATACAAGCCCGATTCTGTATTATTGAAACTGACAGTAAAAGCGTGCCAGTTTGCTGAGGCCACGATGTCAATCTTTTCGTTAAGATCTTGCTAGAATCTATATAAATGACAAATTTTAAAGGAGCAATGGAATCCAATTACCACAAATTATATAAAGTCTATAAGAAAACCTAAAAGGTTAGGCTTTGCAAACAAATTTTTAAAACCTGTGCACATTTACCCTTCAATCCTAAAGCACGGCATGCCAAATGTTTAATTCTTAAAAATTCCAAGTATCCCATATCTAAATGGTAGAAATAAAATTCCTTAGCATGCAAAAACTTTCTAAGAAGCACCCAACACTTCAAGTGCAATCATCTCTTCCTCATATTTGTTTTGTCTAAAAAAGGGCAAGCCTGTCTTTACAACTGCATTTCTTTTGGTACTTAACAATTATTCTGAATGAGCTTTACTCCATAGGAACAGTTGTGAAAAGGCACAGAACTTTCAGCATATACCTTTTTTATTAAAGTTACCTTACTGAGGTCCTTCTACCCTAGCAAGCCACCTGAAGTTAAAAAAATGTGTGTGTACACACACAGAGACTGATGGATACATAAAGATGCAGACAGACATAAAACACTGTCTATTAAATATATTATAAATAAGATAAATTAGACAAATATATATAATGCTGTAATCTGGGTGTATTTTGAAGCCTCAAAAAAAAAGGTGGAAAATAGAGTATTTTCCACAAAGTGCCACCATTTCCATCTCATTTGACACTGAAGTCAATCACTTTTTCCCTTAAACTCTGCAAACAATATGACACGGTAATTTCCAAGTTTTCTGTCCACTGAATACAACATAAACCATGTGTAAACTTCACGGTTGACTACCTCAGTGTAGTTCCAAGTTTACTGGAAAGCAACCATATGAAAGCCTAGGGAACAATTGCCGTACGATGCAAAAATAGTAAAGGAAGAGAGAGACTGGCGAACACAGTGTGACACAGCACCTGATAAATCATATACGCCTTAGGTAAACTGCAGTAGATGTAAGAGACCAGAGGTTGTCCCACATGGTAAGTAGCTTACACACTTTTTGAAATACTAGGGCAGACAGTTCTTTTATTACAAATGATGGAAGGTTGTTACTTGAATAACAATCAAAATGTTACGCTACGCCTTAGAAATACTGGAACAAATTCTGATTTGTTTCCCAAACTTTCACCTAAACATACTCATGTCAGGGTTGATTATGTCCACACATGGAAGACACTAAAAGAAATCAATAAATTGGACAATATATCTACAATGTTTCACTTAAACCACTTAAATCTACCACCGTAAGGTTATAAATAGCTTGATGACACTTATTAGGTACAAGACATGAATTCAGAACAGATTACTTTCTTGGCTACTAGCATCAGTACTGAAAACTAACAATAGAAATCTCTGTGCATGTTCTGGATATAGAGCTACTTCAGAGAATACATTAATTAGATAATAGTTTTTTATGGGCATAAATTCTGTATTATTCTTAAAATTCCTACATACACTGTTATGACTTATGAAAATACACTTCTAAATGTAAATAGTCAATTGGAATACATAATCTACATGTGTTATGTTTCTGCAAAATCTTACCATGTAGCAATGCTAGAGAAATACTGGAAAGTGGTGTACAAAGCAAGATTTCTTTCAAAGAAGAGAACAGTAAAGTTTTACTTATTTTCACAATGAAAAAGGTGCTATAGATTCTGTCTGATTATATATGTATTTATTAAATTAAAATTAAATTGGTGAAACCCAAAGGAAAACAATAAAGGCACATTTGATATCCTTTTATAAACCATAATAAGCTTAGATTCTTGTACCTTTCCAAAATGTTTTTTAGACTATATTCATCTCAGTTTAATGTTCATTCAAATGCCAATTCAAACAGCTACATATACACCCACTAAAATTTAGTATGTTACAACTCATCTGAAAAAATGTTATCTCTTGTTGCATACTTTTAAGGTACACCTGTGGAAAAAGAAATGTTGCCATGTGATTAAAGTGATGACAACAAATCAAAGATCTGAGAAAGGGATTATTAATGTTCACTGTTTTTAGGGTTTTATTTTACATTGAATACTTTAGCTCTTATTTTATCATAATGTACATTTTGTTCTGTATGTACTATGTAAATTAAAATTGATAAGCCCAACTAAGAATAAGTGTATCACTTCTAATACATGAAGACATCTATTCCAATAAAGAAATTTATTACTACAGTTTTGTGGCAGTAAACAACAAAACTCTGTAAAAAATAGTAAGAAGAAGAAGAAGAAAATTAATAAGAACTCAAATATCAATTTGTCTAAAAAATAGAAAAAAGCATATACGCCAGGCAGTTGAACCCCAAGGTACTAGATGTTATCTTTATTTCCTATAGATATCTCTAACTCTTACCAATATATTTATCCCATTATATAGTTTAAATATTTTAAAATCCCCATATACCAATAGGCTCTCAGACAATTATTATGGACTTATTGGCATTTAGACATGACAAGATAAAAGTTTAACATGAATATTAGTTATAACTATGTGTTTTTTTAAACAACTAGATTTGTAAACAGATTCTAAAATTAGAAGTGACAAGTTCAAATTAACATTACAATACTGGCTACCATATATATCACCCTAAGTTTTAAAATATACATCTTTTCACATATGAGCCAAATTATTTCTAGAACAAGGAGAACTCCCTTTTAGAAAACTGAATTTTAAACTATCAATATAACATATGCATACTATAACATGAAAATTATGTATTTTCTATCTATATCTATCTGTAACCAAAGGAAAACAATAAAGGCAATTCTGTCTGATTATATTTGTATTTATTAAATTAAAATTAAATTGGTGAAACCCAAAGGAAAACAATAAAGGCACATTTGATATCCTTTTATAAACCATAATAAGCTTAGATTCTTGTACCTTTCCAAAATGTTTTTTAGACTATATTCATCTCAGTTTAATGTTCATTCAAATGCCAATTCAAACAGCTACATATACACCCACTAAAATTTAGTATGTTACAACTCATCTGAAAAAATGTTATCTCTTGTTGCATACTTTTAAGGTACACCTGTGGAAAAAGAAATGTTGCCATGTGATTAAAGTGATGACAACAAATCAAAGATCTGAGAAAGGGATTATTAATGTTCACTGTTTTTAGGGTTTTATTTTACATTGAATACTTTAGCTCTTATTTTATCATAATGTACATTTTGTTCTGTATGTACTATGTAAATTAAAATTGATAAGCCCAACTAAGAATAAGTGTATCACTTCTAATACATGAAGACATCTATTCCAATAAAGAAATTTATTACTACAGTTTTGTGGCAGTAAACAACAAAACTCTGTAAAAAATAGTAAGAAGAAGAAGAAGAAAATTAATAAGAACTCAAATATCAATTTGTCTAAAAAATAGAAAAAAGCATATACGCCAGGCAGTTGAACCCCAAGGTACTAGATGTTATCTTTATTTCCTATAGATATCTCTAACTCTTACCAATATATTTATCCCATTATATAGTTTAAATATTTTAAAATCCCCATATACCAATAGGCTCTCAGACAATTATTATGGACTTATTGGCATTTAGACATGACAAGATAAAAGTTTAACATGAATATTAGTTATAACTATGTGTTTTTTTAAACAACTAGATTTGTAAACAGATTCTAAAATTAGAAGTGACAAGTTCAAATTAACATTACAATACTGGCTACCATATATATCACCCTAAGTTTTAAAATATACATCTTTTCACATATGAGCCAAATTATTTCTAGAACAAGGGAGAACTCCCTTTTAGAAAACTGAATTTTAAACTATCAATATAACATATGCATACTATAACATGAAAATTATGTATTTTCTATCTATATACAAACCAATATACATGAGGTGGCTGCAACCATATGGCATATTTATGTTTCCCACCTTACTAAAACAATCACTTCCAAAATAAAAACCTAATCTAGCAAAAGAATTATATCAAAACTCCTCCAATTTAGCCACTATTTTAATTCAGAATATGCTATATGAGAATGTATGTTATATCATGGAAAATTAAAGAAAATATTTAGAATGATATATTATTTATATTTTATTATAATAATATCCAAGCCCTATTATTATTATAAACATTCTAAAAAATGAAACAATTATTAATTCTAATTCAGATGCCACCGAGCGCATAATGAATTTTATACTGTGTTGGTGGCAGGCTTTTCCTCTTCTAATGATAAAAAATGTCTCACATTACTTTTTCTAGAAAAACTAAAATAATCAGAAATAAAAAGAACTTAGCAATGATTTCCAGAAAATGTATATACAGAAGCACAATAATTTGCCTTTAGTAATGCTATAATCCTTGCACTGAGTTTTTAATGAACTTGAAATTTTTCCCAAAGATTTGAGATTTATCCTGATAAACATGCCATAACAACACTTTTTCTGCAACAAAAGCAAATGGCATTGCATCATGACATAACTGATGCTACATTTTTTTAATTTCATAAAGTTTATTCAGATCTAACACGAAGTACATCTTCCTAACAGGAGAAACGCCTGACTTTTCAAATGAATAATTAAAGACACAGAAGCCTTACAAAAGTATTGTTCTATTTTCTAAAAGAGACTGACTTAGCTCTACAAAATCTTTTATTAAGATTTTTTTCCCACAAAATAATTAATGTTTCGTATTACTTGAAAATGCTTCAATTTTCATTGTTAAAAAATGCAGTCCTTTGAAAGAAAATAAATACTGGCCTCCTAATTCCTATTTTTTGCCCATTTAATTTCTTTCTTTCTTTAGTGAATTTCTGACCATGAAAACTGGGCCATTATAATTTCAGGAAAACACTTATTGCAGATGTCCTTCTTACAACAAGAATTTTTACATTAATATTTTACAATGGTCTGTTCAGGAATAAAAGGTCGTATTATATTGTATCTTTAAAAAAGTCACAGTCTTCCCCTAATGGTGTGATGATACATTCCATCTAAATGATAGAAATATTGATAAACTGTCAGTGAAAAATCACACTTTAAAAATTTGTAACTGAACACACTGACTCCTTTTTAACGCGCCACTTCTTCACCACAAACACAAGCGACTCACTTGAGTTCTCAATGTATAGGCCAAGCTACAAAATGACTTTAAAAAATAAAAGTGTATTTTCCTAATAAGAGTGAATCATTTTGAAGCATTTTTAGTGTCTTACTCTTTTCATGTTTCAAAATAGCCGCTTGGGACATGCTGCCAATTAAAGGAAGAGCTACAGATGGCATTTACCCTTCTGCTTCATAACAAAAAGGATCTGCAATCATTTCTATGGAAAATTATCTAAAAAAGAACATGACGGCAAATCATGACAAAAAATATTAAACATTCCCCTTCTCCCGGTTAGAATGTGCATCCTGCGGGTTCTTGAACTGATACCCAATGTAATAATAACGTAAGCTGAATCTTAAATAATAACTGCAGGGTGTCAACTGGTGAAGATTCATGGTCAGTATTCACCAAAAACTCCAGCTTTCAGCACTCCGCCAACAAAGGAGAGCAAATAATTCCCAACAGCAAAAATACCGGGAAGGCTACCTTAGGCTTTGTTTTTGTTATGTAAAATGCATTAAAGTGACTCATCCACTTACGGTTACCTACTCTTAGAAGCTTTAAAGTAGCTTCAAGAACCAAAATAAACGCTTTCCCAGAATGCCTGATAGGCTATTCAGAGCATTTAAAACTATGTATATATTTTTATGTGCCACTGACTTTCTTTTTTCCAACACAAGAGAGAATTATTATTTTTCACTCCCTTCCTGCCGTGTGACGATACAGCTACCTTCAAACACTCTATTTTCAGAACAGCAGCGAGATTTTCTTAAGCTATTTTAGAAATGTTAAAAATAAGAGAAAATTGCGGGAGATTCTGGAAAACGCTCAGTTCCTCCCCCCAAAGAATAGGTTCTATTCATTCTAACAACAGGAACCTCGTGTCTGCCGGCACTTACATGTTTCAAATAGAGAGTGAGGGAGGCTGGGTGGCAGGGTCCCAATTCCTGCAAGCCCTTGGGGTGTACAGCATCTCGGCCGCGAGGAGCAAGCTCTTCAGATAAGAAAGGCTGTCAAGCGCGCCCAGTAATTTGGTTTGGATACCACAGCAATTAGCATCTCAGAGGCCAAGTACGAGAGAAGTCCACGCTATGCATGCCAGCCTGCAGTTACTTATTTGCAAATGCCCAACCCAAACACAACTTTGTTGGAGTGGGTTTGAGAGCGGGTATTGCTGCAAACTTTTCTCACAGTAACAGCTGAACTCTTCAAGCTCCGAGTGAATCATTTTGAAGCATTTTTAGTGTCTTACTCTTTTCATGTTTCAAAATAGCCGCTTGGGACATGCTGCCAATTAAAGGAAGAGCTACAGATGGCATTTACCCTTCTGCTTCATAACAAAAAGGATCTGCAATCATTTCTATGGAAAATTATCTAAAAAAGAACATGACGGCAAATCATGACAAAAAATATTAAACATTCCCCTTCTCCCGGTTAGAATGTGCATCCTGCGGGTTCTTGAACTGATACCCAATGTAATAATAACGTAAGCTGAATCTTAAATAATAACTGCAGGGTGTCAACTGGTGAAGATTCATGGTCAGTATTCACCAAAAACTCCAGCTTTCAGCACTCCGCCAACAAAGGAGAGCAAATAATTCCCAACAGCAAAAATACCGGGAAGGCTACCTTAGGCTTTGTTTTTGTTATGTAAAATGCATTAAAGTGACTCATCCACTTACGGTTACCTACTCTTAGAAGCTTTAAAGTAGCTTCAAGAACCAAAATAAACGCTTTCCCAGAATGCCTGATAGGCTATTCAGAGCATTTAAAACTATGTATATATTTTTATGTGCCACTGACTTTCTTTTTTCCAACACAAGAGAGAATTATTATTTTTCACTCCCTTCCTGCCGTGTGACGATACAGCTACCTTCAAACACTCTATTTTCAGAACAGCAGCGAGATTTTCTTAAGCTATTTTAGAAATGTTAAAAATAAGAGAAAATTGCGGGAGATTCTGGAAAACGCTCAGTTCCTCCCCCCAAAGAATAGGTTCTATTCATTCTAACAACAGGAACCTCGTGTCTGCCGGCACTTACATGTTTCAAATAGAGAGTGAGGGAGGCTGGGTGGCAGGGTCCCAATTCCTGCAAGCCCTTGGGGTGTACAGCATCTCGGCCGCGAGGAGCAAGCTCTTCAGATAAGAAAGGCTGTCAAGCGCGCCCAGTAATTTGGTTTGGATACCACAGCAATTAGCATCTCAGAGGCCAAGTACGAGAGAAGTCCACGCTATGCATGCCAGCCTGCAGTTACTTATTTGCAAAATGCCCAACCCAAACACAACTTTTTGTTGGAGTGGGTTTGATGAGAGCGGGTATGTAGCTGCAAACTTTTTTTCTCACAGTAACAGCTGAACTCTTCAAGTCCAAAGGAATCCTTTTATAGATGGGCTGGGGTGCCTCAAGTCGTCAGCAGACCTTTCCCGGGACAGCCCGGCCCGCCGAGGCTCCCGAGACACCGGTTTGATGCGCATTCCCGCAACAAGCGGCGCCTACCTCCCGCTCGGCCTCGCCAGATCCAAGCCCGGCTCGCTCCCCACCCCCACGGCAGAAAAGCCCCTCAACTCGGGAACGGAGCCGGCGTCCCACTTGCACGGTACCCCTTGGCCCGCCCTCCACCACCCCTGCTGGCCCGGCCCGGGCACTTACGTGACGGCCGAAGGGAACGGCTCCTCCGACGAAGGGCCGATCAGCAAAGATTGGAAAAGTGTCAGAGTCAAGGCCAGCAGGCAGCCAGCAGCCATCTTCGCGATCGAAGATCAATCTCGCCTCCCTCCCCAGCCGGGGGAAGGACCGGCGCTGGAAACCGAGGAGACGGGGGCAAGGTCCGCCGGGACTACGGGCGTCCGAGGGCCGGCGCGGCCGGGGCTGGGGCTGGGGCGCGGGCTCGCGCGGGGGTGCGGCAAGGGCTAAGCCCGGCGCGGGGGAAGGGGCGGCGGGCGGACCCACTAGCGCGCGGCGTCCGCTCCGCGCCGCGGCCGCCTCGCCTCAGCCGCCATCAAGGGCGACTTTGGAAACAGACCTGGGCGAGCCCGCCGGCGCTGGCGCGCTCTCGCTCCCTCTCGGTTTCCTCCCTGATTTATTCCCCCGATTGCCGAGAAGGCGGGGTGGGGTGGGGGCGGAGGCGGGGGCGGAGAAGGGGTGACGGCACTGGGGAGGGTGGGGGTGGCTGCAGGGATGGGGGGATGGCAGGCGGCGAGACTTGTGGCTGAGAGGCTCCGTCTGGCTTCTCCGGGCAAGTCAGAGGGAGGTGGCTGGGGGTGGACAGCGGGAGGGCTGGGCGTCAGAGCAGTCGGGCGGGGACGGGCCCAAGCAGCCCTCCATACAAGGCAGAAAGGAACTCCCAAAGTCGGCGCCGGCTTGCTCCCGCCACCCGGCGCGAGAAGCTAGAGCGGGGCGGGCCCCACGGAGCTCCCCGGGGATCGCCAGCCGCCCCGGTGGGTATCCACAGGCAGTCGGGGCTCCGGCCCAGCACTTGGCTCGCGTCTTCGGGCGTTATTTTTGCCCAGGCAGTGTCCCACGGCCCTTCTCCCAGGCGCAGAATCCACTGCCTACCTAGGAAACGCGGAGAAGTGATTTGTCAGTGCATGTAGGTGGGGTTGGTATTTGCATTTTAAGGCACCACTTTGGACTCCCTACCAGGTGGCACTGTTTATTTGCCCAGGAGTGCCTCCGGTGTGGTTTGAGTGTCCACTGTGACGGCGCGGCCCCACGCCCAGCTACCTCTCACCTGGCAAGACAGAGCCTCAGGGTCCGGGCTGAGGACAATCAGAGAAGGACCTGATGCTGTAAAATCTTCCTGGTCTGGCCATGTGTTACGTATGAAAGAGGGATTGAAGGACAAATCGTATACCCCAGGAGCACAGTGCAGAGAGAAAAGCATTGTAACAACCTCCAAAAGGTCCCCTAAATGTCCTGGTCTGGCCTGTGGTCTGCCCTGTCATGACAAAGCTGCTACAGAACAAGCTCACTTTGCCCGGATGAAGACATGAAAAGGGTAAGCAGCAGGAACAGGTGGCAATTTGCAAAATGTGCCTAAAATATGGAGGAGGAATTGAGAGAGAGAGCTAGGGAATAGCACTGAAGTGCAAAACAGTTTCACCTCCATCCTCAAGAGAAGCAGTGGCAGGCGTGTCCAGGCCTTCTAGTAGGAAAAAAAAAAAAAAAGGTGGGTCTTGCCTTAGGCCTCCCTCTATCACACAGGCCTCCTTCAGGAAGGAGCTGGTGCACCAGATGGAAAGGCTGTCCTGAACACCTCAGATTATTAAACTCCCTCTAGTAGTGGCATAAAACACTCTGACACCATTCCTGATGGGGGACAGGAATTACCACTCTGAATATGTGTAAAAGCTTTCATGATGGGGAGGCCATAGCGTTTTTAATTAGCCCTTCTCTAGCTTAAGGAGGAGAATATGAAAACAAGGAATCTTATTAATTGGGAACTGATTTGTCATCTCACTAAAGGCAATCTCTAAACAGAGAAGACTATTATTACTTAATAGCAACATTTTACAATGTGATACGATTTTATGATTCTTGACCCAGTGATGTTTCCTTCCTCTAACCTCTCTTTTTGTGTGTGTGTGCTTTATTTGTTGTCTTTAATTCTCTACATCTCTACCTTGCTCTCTGTTTCTTTCCTCTTACTCTGAGTGGCCTTGCAAAAGGCACCCCACCGCGACTTGACTTAGTTTGTTTTAGGCTAAACACAGAGAATGTGGCAGCAAGCTAGCAAATGCCAGAGGAAGTGGGAAGGAAGGAATGGGATTGAGAACTCAGCTCAGAAAGGTATTTTACATAATTGAAGACAGCTTTCCACTCCAAAATTCGATAACTAAATAGTAAAGTCCGTATTTTTTCCCAATGTTTAATGATTCAGAAGCAAGTTTTCTTCCCCAGCATGGGGATTAAGAATGGCAGAATTAGATGCCCATTACTGTCTACATGATATGTTGGTATCATAATAGCCACTCTGCAGAAAAATATTATAATAAATTCTGAAATAATTATTTCAATAATGAGCTGAAGACTTCCTACTAAGGTACACCATTTCCAAGTTTATATCTTTAAGAGAGAGAGCTTAAGGAATAAAATAATGTAATAAACTTCTCAAGAAGGTAAATCAACGTTCATTATTAACTTTGTTGGCCTTTGAGCCAAATCTCAATTTCTTTGGATCAATGTGATGAAGCACTGTGTTCTCTAATATCTGAAGCTGTTGAGGAAAGATCTTACTTCTACAATTCTTTCTGAAGCAGTTAATTGTCATCTGTAAGCCTGAATCATTGCTTAATGCGCTGTTGGTGAAGTGTGCTGTTAATTGCTTTTTATCAACTGAAACCTTTTTAATGAGGATATTCAAAATGTGGCTTTTATTTCTTGTGTATGAAAACTAAACAAAGACCACTTTCGCAATACAACATTCTGTGTCAACTGGATTAACCACAGCCTTCCATAATGAACAGTTTCTGTTCAGTTCTGTTATCTTGGAAGATTTCATGAAAATCAGATCATATCCTATCAATTTTAATAAAATTTTGCTAAGTCACCAAAATTTGCCATTCAAGATAAAAGATAAAATTCAAGATATTTATATACCATAGGAATTGATCATAAAACTTGAATTATAGGCTGTGAGTAAGAAGTAAGAAAACATTATCTACTATTCATTTAAGAAGAAATTTTCTAATAAGAAAGTAAAGATTAATGAAAAGTTAGATGCCTGTATTTAATAATTTCTTTAATAAATTTGAACGATTTCATGCAGAGCACTTTTACTTATGACATATTAATAATCTGTCACTTTTAGCTAATCATCAATTATCATTATATGTAGATGTTTAATGTCTTATATGCATTTAATTTTTATTAATTACAAATGAACAAAGAGCAATATGAACATAACAGTCATAAAATGTTCCCCTATGTACATTGCTAGCATAAAATTCTATTTCTGTTGTATGTTCCTATAAGTATATTTTTCTATGTATACATGCTTTTTATTATTTATTTTTCGATAAGTAAAATCTAACTTCTTCAACATTTTGGATAAAGAACAGGACAAAGAAACTCTAAAAATGGCCTCTTTCCCACCCTCAGGTAAAAACAGAGACACAGACACTAGAAAGGAAATAATTCTCCTTAACTAGAAAGGTTTTAAAATAAATGATGAATTTTCTAGTTTTTTTATCATATATTAAGAAAACTAAGGGAAAAGCTGTGACAAAAGACCTTATTTTGTACATGCAAATAGAGTAAATGACCTGTCTCTGAGATAAATATATACAAAAGAATTACATCAGAAATCCTTCTGCTTTGAGGTCCTGTCGTGTTTCTGTGCACATACAGACGTGAGCTGAAGAAAAGCCGAAGTTAAAGACAAATGGAAAGGAAACTTCAGCTGTCTGTGTCCTTGGGGAATGTTTCACGAGATGAGAATACGGAAGAAAGCAACTGAGAAGCATCAGTTCCCAGGAGAATGGTTAAGAAAGTGTGTAGTGGTTTTTAAGTCAGCCTTCACATTCAGTACTTTTAAACTAAAGCAGCACATAGAGCCCATGATAGTAAGTAACATGGAAAAGACAGTATTAGGTGAACAAATATGGTCAGATACTTCCAAAAAAAAAAATAAGACAAATATTTAGAAGGCATTTTTCCTTGGCCTAATAATACACCTATTGGTGGGTACCACATTAAGCATTTGAGGAAAGAAATACCTTAGTAATAGCATCAAGTATTTATTTTAAGTGTATCATTCGCGTATCAGCCTTTCACTCGCAAATGCATGCTAACTTAAGTATGTAGAAAAATAAGCTGTTATATTTAAAACATCATCATATCTTCAACAAATAATAGCTTTAGGCCATTCAGTTTTTCTGTCTCGGCTAATCAAAGAGTTTTTCATTCATTTTTCTTTTATTTTTGCTCTTCCTTTCCTCCCTCCACCATTACACTCAAACACACCTCAGGAAAAAAAAAAATCAGCATCTACAGAATGACTTCATGTTTAAAAAAACAAAACAAAAACTCAGACTCTAAAATCTAGACTTCATAGTAAGATCCTCCTCCATTAAGTGGTGTTTTGTTGCGGTTTCAACTATAAGTGATCGCACAAAGTATATAGAATCCATTTACTCAGGCCCGCAGAGACAAAGGGATGCAGAGAATTGAGTTATTTATCAAAATATTCACCAGCAACAAAAACACAATGTGAAGTGGTTAATAAGAGGTAGATAGTAACAGTTGAAATAGTCAGAGCTAATAACTGTTGGCACTCTTTTTTTTTTTAATTTCATGGAT
This sequence comes from Tragulus kanchil, assembly GCA_022376925.1. Classification (NCBI taxonomy): domain Eukaryota; kingdom Metazoa; phylum Chordata; class Mammalia; order Artiodactyla; family Tragulidae; genus Tragulus; species Tragulus kanchil. The sequence goes on from JAIOJX010000030.1 coordinate 96,334,544, forward strand.
GCAGCCTTCCATGAAAAGGAAAAGATGCAAAAGTTTTTGAAGAAATGGGAAACCTGTCTGAAAAATATATACAAAAGAATTACATCAGAAATCCTTCTGCTTTGAGGTCCTGTCGTGTTTCTGTGCACATACAGACGTGAGCTGAAGAAAAGCCGAAGTTAAAGACAAATGGAAAGGAAACTTCAGCTGTCTGTGTCCTTGGGGAATGTTTTCACGAGATGAGAATACGGAAGAAAGCAACTGAGAAGCATCAGTTCCCAGGAGAATGGTTAAGAAAGTGTGTAATGGTTTTTAAGTCAGCCTTCACATTCAGTACTTTTAAACTAAAGCAGCACATAGAGCCCATGATAGTAAGTAACATGGAAAAGACAGTATTAGGTGAAGAAATATGGTCAGATACTTCCAAAAAAAAAATTAAGACAAATATTTAGAAGGCATTTTTCCTTGGCCTAATAATACACCTATTGGTAGGTACCACATTAAGCATTTGAGGAAAGAAATACCTTAGTAATAGCATCAAGTATTTATTTTAAGTCTATCATTCGCGTATCAGCCTTTCACTCGCAAATGCATGCTAACTTAAGTATGTAGAAAAATAAGCTGTTACACTTAAAACATCATCATATCTTCAACAAATAATAGCTTTAGGCCATTCAGTTTTTCTGTCTCGGCTAATCAAAGGGTTTTTCATTCATTTTTCTTTTATTTTTGCTCTTCCTTTCCTCCCTCCACCATTACACTCAAACACACCTCAGGAAAAAAAAAAAAAAAATCAGCATCTACAGAATGACTTCATGTCTAAAAAAACAAAACAAAAACTCAGACTCTAAAATCTAGACTTCATAGTAAGATCCTCCTCCATTAAGTGGTGTTTTGTTGCGGTTTCAACTATAAGTGATCGCACAAAGTATATAGAATCCATTTACTCAGGCCCGCAGAGACAAAGGGATGCAGAGAATTGAGTTATTTATCAAAATATTCACCAGCAACAAAAACACAATGTGAAGTGGTTAATAAGAGGTAGATAGTAACAGTTGAAATAGTCAGAGCTAATAACTGTTGGCACTCTTTTTTTTTTTAATTTCATGGATGCAGCCTTCCATGAAAAAGGAAAAGATCATTTTTTATATTATTTTTCTGAAACTAGGTTTTTAATATTTTATATAATAAATACCATTAGAACCTAGCATATTTCTATAAACACCTGGATATGTTAGGCATCAAATTCACCTTCTGTGCAGGTAACATAATTAATTAGATGAATGTGCATAGAAGCACCACAAAAGGGTGCTGCTAGAAATTTCTCCTTCTGAAATAATTAGCATAAAAGAAAAAATAAATATCAGTCATTTGACTTTGGAGCCACATATTTTAGATTTAGGTGATTAAAATGCCTACTGTTATTACAAAGAACACATGACAATCTGGACAGGTCAGAGAACATAAGAGTTAAAATCCCATATTCCATTGATAGATGGCAGCAATATGATGTCTTTTTTATCCCCTTATTACAAATAGGAGATACAAACTTCCAATCTGGGCAACAGGAAACATTGGAAGATCAACAGAACAAACTTTTTTTTATATAATAACAGTATTTTCTTCCAAATATATAAGGTGGCAAGATATAATTTATAAAGGTTTCTGGTAATCTGGGGAAGAAATACTATAATGCCTAATCAGCTGAAGGATACTGTCATGTGCTATCAAATGTTTTTCATAATTGAATCAGTAATATTTCAACATTTTTTACCTCTAAAGCTAAGCACAGAGATTTGAAAAGTAGTAAAGATAGCTTACACTCTGTACAACAGGAATTTATATAAATTGATTTTTCCCTTTCTTATTCAAATTCCTCAAATTTTACCCTAAGAGAACTTGTTCTTAAAGATCCTATGATACTCTCCAAATGTTTGTAGCTAGCTAGAAGAGAAGTGATTTCATAAATTTGTCAACCTGGGTGAACTAAAAAAAGAAGACTCTAAAATCTAGACTTCATAGTAAGATCCTCCTCCATTAAGTGGTGTTTTGTTGCTGTTTCAACTATAAGTGATCGCACAAAGTATATAGAATCCATTTATTCAGGCCCACAGAGAAAAGGGATGCAGAGAATTGAGTTATTTATCAAAATATTCACCAGCAACAAAAACACAATGTGAAGTGGTTAATAAGAGGTAGATAGTAACAGTTGAAATAGTCAGAGCTAATAACTGTTGGCACTCTTTTTTTTTTTTTTAATTTCATGGATGCAGCCTTCCATGAAAAAGGAAAAGATCATTTTTTATATTATTTTTCTGAAACTAGGTTTTTTATATATTTTATATAATAAATACCATTAGAACCTAGCATATTTCTATAAACACCTGGATATGTTAGGCATCAAATTCACCTTCTGTGCAGGTAACATAATTAATTAGATGAATGTGCATAGAAGCACCACAAAAGGGCGCTGCTAGAAATTTCTCCTTCTGAAATAATGAGCATAAAAGAAAAAATAAATATCAATCATTTGACTTTGGAGCCACATATTTTAGATTTAGGTGATTAAAATGCCTACTGTTATTACAAAGAACACATGACAATCTGGACAGGTCAGAGAACATAAGAGTTAAAATCCCATATTCCATTGATAGATGGCAGCAATATGATGTCTTTTTTATCCCCTTATTACAAATAGGAGATACAAACTTCCAATCTGGGCATCAGGAAACATTGGAAGATCAACAGAACAAACTTTTTTTATATAATAACAGTATTTTCTTCCAAATATATAAGGTGGCAAGATATAATTTATAAAGGTTTCTGGTAATCTGGGGAAGAAATACTATAATGCCTAATCAGCTGAAGGATACTGTCATGTGCTATCAAATGTTTTTCATAATTGAATCAGTTTAAAATTTCAACATTTTTACCTCTAAAGCTAAGCACAGAGATTTGAAAAGTAGTAAAGATAGCTTACACTCTGTACAACAGGAATTTATATACATTGATTTTTCCCTTTCTTATTCAAATTCCTCAAATTTTACCCTAAGAGAACTTGTTCTTAAAGATCCTATGATACTCTCCAAATGTTTGTAGCTAGCTAGAAGAGAAGTGATTTCATAAATTTGTCAACCTGGGTGACGATAGTCCAAAGTAAAATGATAAACTAAAATCTGAGTTTCAAGCTGAGCCTATTTATTACCTGGACATTACTGTCAGTCTTTCTGTTACACAGAGATCAATCTATCTTTTACCAAGATCTCATTCATTTTGTGGGTAGAATGTATACTATCAGGGTACTTGCAGGTTAATTTTTTATAAGTTAAATGCATAACCTTAAAATATCAAATGAATACATTCAAAATGAAGATCTTTGTTTTTATAGTATTCTAATAACATTTCATAATCCAGTTGCCATAGATAGTGATATACTTTAATCATGTCGTTCACGTGGGTAGTGGTCATTTGTATTAAGAACAAGCCAAAAAAAAGAACAAGCATGTTTTTTGCTGAGATGACTATGCATATTAACTCATCTCTATACCTTTCTCCGTTAGTACCTGATGCTTTCAAGAAGATTAGGAGAGCACTTTCAGGATCCCTACTTACAGGACTGATTATACATTTCCTTAAACTTCCTTTTTTTCTCAAAATGTGCAAATAGTTTCCCTTTCTAGTACAACAAAATACTTATCAAAGATGAACTGTCATCATAAGTTTAGTTGCAACTCAGTGACAAAACTTCAAGTCTTAACAACCCTGATTCACCCTGTTCAGGAACTGAACCAAGTTCTGCTATTCCAATCTGGGCAACAGGAAACATTGGAAGATCAACAGAACAAACTTTTTTTTATATAATAACAGTATTTTCTTCCAAATATATAAGGTGGCAAGATATAATTTATAAAGGTTTCTGGTAATCTGGGGAAGAAATACTATAATGCCTAATCAGCTGAAGGATACTGTCATGTGCTATCAAATGTTTTTCATAATTGAATCAGTAATATTTCAACATTTTTTACCTCTAAAGCTAAGCACAGAGATTTGAAAAGTAGTAAAGATAGCTTACACTCTGTACAACAGGAATTTATATAAATTGATTTTTCCCTTTCTTATTCAAATTCCTCAAATTTTACCCTAAGAGAACTTGTTCTTAAAGATCCTATGATACTCTCCAAATGTTTGTAGCTAGCTAGAAGAGAAGTGATTTCATAAATTTGTCAACCTGGGTGACGATAGTCCAAAGTAAAATGATAAACTAAAATCTGAGTTTCAAGCTGAGCCTATTTATTACCTGGACATTACTGTCAGTCTTTCTGTTACACAGAGATCAATCTATCTTTTACCAAGATCTCATTCATTTTGTGGGTAGAATGTATACTATCAGGGTACTTGCAGGTTAATTTTTATAAGTTAAATGCATAACCTTAAAATATCAAATGAATACATTCAAAATGAAGATCTTTGTTTTTATAGTATTCTAATAACATTTCATAATCCAGTTGCCATAGATAGTGATATACTTTAATCATGTCGTTCACGTGGGTAGTGGTCATTTGTATTAAGAACAAGCCAAAAAAAAGAACAAGCATGTTTTTTGCTGAGATGACTATGCATATTAACTCATCTCTATACCTTTCTCCGTTAGTACCTGATGCTTTCAAGAAGATTAGGAGAGCACTTTCAGGATCCCTACTTACAGGACTGATTATACATTTCCTTAAACTTCCTTTTTTTCTCAAAATGTGCAAATAGTTTCCCTTTCTAGTACAACAAAATACTTATCAAAGATGAACTGTCATCATAAGTTTAGTTGCAACTCAGTGACAAAACTTCAAGTCTTAACAACTGTCCATGATTCACCCCTGCTCAGGAACTGAACCAAGTTCTGCTATTTTTCCCCCTTTTCTTCCCCAAGTTAACCAACAAGCCCCACTCCGCCCCTTCTCCACCCCTTCTTTTGATCTTTTTTTCTTTCCCTACAGACAATAGTTGACTGTCTTTATCAGAGGACCACAAGAGGGACTCTTTTCTTCTTTCTTTCTTTCTCTTTTAGTAAGAAGGAGAAAAGGAAGTAAAAAAAATGAGGGAAAGTAAAACAAATTATCCAAAGAAGAGAAAAATGGAAACATGAGAAAGAGCAACATGAAAGGAAGAATGAATTGATTCCTGTAACACAGATGAACACAATGCAAAAAATAAAGAAGCACAACAGAGATGGCAGAAACAGGAAGGCCAAAACTGGTAATGAAATTAGAAGTGTACACAAGGCAAGAGTAGGGCAAGTCACTGATCTCAATACTCAATCATCTAAAGCTGTTATTGCTAAACAAGTATGATAATCTTTGATATCTCCCTATGAATGTACAAAAATAGGAAAATTATTTCAAAATGCTTTATCTATTTTTTATTTTTCTACTTTAAAAGTAGCCAGGTTATGGACTTCCCTGGTAGTCCAGTGGTTAAGAATCGCTTATCAATGCAGGGGACACAGGTTCCATCCCTGCTCCAGGAAGATTCCGCATCCCGTAGGGCAGTTAAGCACGTGTCCTGCAATGACTAAGGTAAGCAAGCCCTAGAGCCAGTTTTCCACAACAAGAGAAACTACTGCAATATGCAGCCCAACTGGTGAATAGCCTCCACTCACCACAACCAGAGAAAACCCATGCAGAGCAATGAAGGACCAGCACAGCTCAAAATTAGTGATTTTAAGTAAAAACTGTCCCAATAAATCAATGATTTTGAAGGCTCAATTTAGGCAGACAAATATGACTGGAAAAAAACAAATACTGGAAATATATGATAGAGTCTTTTATTTCTCCAATTTTTGTTCTTTTTAAGAACTTTACTAATAATTAGCAAATCATATAATTCACATACTTAAAGGGTATGTTTCCCCCCCAACAAAAAAAAACAAAAGTACAGACCAATGGAACAATACAGAAAACCAAGAGTTAAACCCAATCACCTAGGGTCACCTAACCTATGACAGAGAAGGCAAGAATCTACACTGGAGAAAACAGTCTTTTCGTAAGTCATGTGGGGAAAACTGAACACCTACATGTAAGAGAATAAAATCACAGCACTCCTTAACATCATATCCAAAATAAACTCAAAATGGATTAAAGACCTAAGTGTTACCAGATACTATAAAACTCTTAGAGGAAAACATAGGAAGAACACTCTGACAGTAATCACATCAAGATCTTTGTGACCAGGCTTCCCTGGTGGTCCAGTGGGTAAAGAGTCTGCCTTGGGGCTTCCCTTGTGGCTCAGTGGATAAGAACCCGTCTGCCAGTGCAGGAGACACAGGTTCAATCCCTGGTCCGGGAGGATCCCACATACCACAGAGCAGCTAAACCCACACACCAACAAAGACCCAGCACGGCCAAAAATAAATAAATAAAAGTTTTTGTTTGTTTGTTTGTTTTTTTTAAAAGAGTCTGCCTTGCAGTGCAAGGGGCACTGGTTCAATCCCTGGCCCAGGAAGATCCCACATGCCGCAAAGCAGCTGGACCAGTGTTGGTATGTCCAGTTATAGCCAGTGCTCTGGAACACATGTGCCTAGAGCCGGTGCTCTGCAACAAGAGAAGCTACTGGGATGGGAGGCCCACACAGGCGAAAGAATAAAGATGGATGAAAACAAATGGATAAAAAAATCAATAAAAGAGGTCAAAAAAAAAAAATCTTTGTAACCTACCTCCTAGAGTAATGAAAACAAACAAATGGAACCTAGTTAAACTTAAAGCTTTTGCACAGCAAAGAAAACTATAAATAAGACAAAAACACACCCCTCAGAATGGTAGAGAATATTTGCATGTGAAACAAATGACAAGGGATCCATCCCAAAAATATACAAAGAGATTATGAAATTCAGTATCAGAAGAAAAAAAAATTAAGAATGGGCAGAAGACCTAATAAGACATTTCTCCAAAGAAGACATACAGGTAGCCAATAGGCACATAAAAAGATGCTCAACATCACTTAGGAAATACAAATCAAAACTACAGACCAATGGAACAATACAGAAAACCAAGAGTTAAACCCAATCACCTAGGGTCACCTAACCTATGACAGAGAAGGCAAGAATCTACACTGGAGAAAACAGTCTTTTCGTAAGTCATGTGGGGAAAACTGAACACCTACATGTAAGAGAATAAAATCACAGCACTCCTTAACATCATATCCAAAATAAACTCAAAATGGATTAAAGACCTAAGTGTTACCAGATACTATAAAACTCTTAGAGGAAAACATAGGAAGAACACTCTGACAGTAATCACATCAAGATCTTTGTGACCAGGCTTCCCTGGTGGTCCAGTGGGTAAAGAGTCTGCCTTGGGGCTTCCCTTGTGGCTCAGTGGATAAGAACCCGTCTGCCAGTGCAGGAGACACAGGTTCAATCCCTGGTCCGGGAGGATCCCACATACCACAGAGCAGCTAAACCCACACACCAACAAAGACCCAGCACGGCCAAAAATAAATAAATAAAAGTTTTTGTTTGTTTTTTTTTTTTTTTAAAAGAGTCTGCCTTGCAGTGCAAGGGGCACTGGTTCAATCCCTGGCCCAGGAAGATCCCACATGCCGCAAAGCAGCTGGACCGGTGTTGGTATGTCCAGTTATAGCCAGTGCTCTGGAGCACATGTGCCTAGAGCCGGTGCTCTGCAACAAGAGAAGCTACTGGGATGGGAGGCCCACACAGGCAAAAGAATAAAGATGGATGAAAACAAATGGATAAAAAAATCAATAAAAGAGGTCAAAAAAAAAAAATCTTTGTAACCTACCTTCTAGAGTAATGAAAACAAACAAATGGAACCTAGTTAAACTTAAAGCTTTTGCACAGCAAAGAAAACTATAAATAAGACAAAAACACACCCCTCAGAATGGTAGAGAATATTTGCATGTGAAACAAATGACAAGGGATCCATCCCAAAAATATACAAAGAGATTATGAAATTCAGTATCAGAAGAAAAAAAAAAAAATAAGAATGGGCAGAAGACCTAATAAGACATTTCTCCAAAGAAGACATACAGGTAGCCAAGAGGCACATGAAAAGATGCTCAACATCACTAATTATTGGAGAAATACAAATCAAAACTACAGTGAGGTTATCATCTCACCCCAGTCAAAATGGTGGTTTGGTGGTTTAGTTGCAAAATTCAATCAGACTCTTGAGACTCCATGGACTGTAGCCCGCCAGGCTGCTCTGTCCATGGGATTCTCCATGCAAGAATACTAGGGTGGGTTGCCATTTCCATCTCCACCAGTCAGAATAGCCATCATCAAAGAATCTATGAACAATAAAGGCTGAAGACGGTGTGGATAAAATGTTAACCCCCCTACACTGTTTGGGGGAATGCAAATTAGTACAGTAACTATGGAGAACAATATGGAGGTTCTTTTTTAAAAAACTAGATCTAGCACATCACCAAGCAATTCCACTCCTAGGCATGTATACCCTAGAAAACTCTTAATTCCCAAAAAAAAAAAAAAAAATGCATGGACCCCAATGTTCAGTGCAGCACTATTTACAACAGCCAGGACATGGATGCAACCTAAATGTACAATACATGGATAAAGAAGTTGCGGTGCATGTACACAATGGATTATTAGCCATAAAAAGGAACAATACTGGGTCATCTGCAGAGATGTGGATGGACCTGGAGTCTGTCATACAGAATGAAGTAAGTCAGAAAAAGAAAAATATTCTACGTTAATGCATATATGTGGGATCTAGAAAAACAGTACAGAGGAACCTATTTGCAGGTCAGGAATGGAGAAACAGATGTAAAGAATGAAGTATGGACACAGTGGAGGGACGGGGTAGAAGGGGAGTGGTATGAATTGGGAGATTGGCACTGACATATGTGCACTGCCATGTGTCAAACAGCAGAGCAAGCCTGCTGGAGAGTGCAGGGAGCTCAGCTCGGCACTCTGGTGACCTGGACAGCCAAAATCGGGGTTGGGGGACAGGATGGAGGGGATATATGTGTACATACAGCTGACTTCACTGTACAGCAGAAACGAACACAACATCATAAAGCAACTACATCCCAATTTAAAAAGTGAATAACAAATAAAGGGCATGTTCCAAAGGCTTTTAATATTACAATAAGATGTTCAGTATCTTCTCTATTTTTAAAACTATCAATCGTTGAGTATTTTATGATATCTGTAAGTATAAGTTATGTTGACACGTAGCAAATATTAATCAATACAACATTAATGTTAAACAAATTTTAATGACCCTGATACTTAAGTTATACAAATTACTGATGACTAGGGTGTTTCCAAATATAAAACCTTGGCCCATATTCTTCATATAGTCTACCTCAAGCCACTAATCACTATAAAAGTTTCTATTTAAACTTACGTGATAAAAATAATCACTTTGAGCTCACTCTGGTACATTCATATAAAAACAATAAAATTATAATTCAGATTGGCATAGGCATCTACTTCTTCATTTTTCTCACTTAAGTACATATTAGGAGTTCATTTTGTATTGCCATCTTTACAAGGAGAATACTATTTATGATATTGAAGGATATGAATGCATTTGCATTCATCAAAATACATCAGCTCAGCTTCTACAGCAAATCATAAGCTAGAGTTATTGTTTCATATACTGTTCTTCCAAAAACAGTAATACTGCAGTAGACACTTTCATAGTACTGATTCTTGGGCCTTTCAATGGAGATGAGAAACACAGAAACATTTATATAGAAATATCTCATACAGAGATGAAACAGTCTCACCTTGATCAAGTAAATAAGACGCTTTAAAAGGTGAATACAAAAATACTAGAAAATTAGATCAACAAAATCCATAACTAAATGCATTTTTTGGTAAGTTCTGTTAGATCCTCAAATGTACCATACATGGATGATGTGTCATTGTATTGCTCAATGAAATATTAAGATTAATTGAATTCAATATTTTCTATTAGAAGTGTTTTTAAAAGGTAAAATTACATTCTAAATACTGTATTAGTAATAGTAATCTGAAAATACAATTTCCAACTTATAAATATATGTTCCAAACAATTATTTCTATGTCAGTGTTTTGAAACCGAGGTTGCGTTTTCTCATAGAAAGCATGTGCATTTTAGTTAGCAACCTGAGTATGCATTTAAATTTCCACTTGGGTTCAAATGCTGTGTATAGAAATACCTTTTCTAATCATAAAGTCTAACAGACCTCAAATAACAGTTAACCTCAGAAGTTTCAATTGATTGATGTGGTCTTATGGTCATCATTTAGTATCATTAATAGAATTAAGAGTAATTAGCCCCCATTTGCCACAACTAGAGAAAGTCCACTGGAAGCAACGACGACCAAGTGCAGGCAAAAACAAAACAAAGAGTAATTTATTATATCCCATTAAGAAAAAATGCCATGTCTTCCCTTCACACATGTAGCACATATGCATGAATACATATAGAATACAGCATATTACTTGATGTAAACTACAAATTTAGATGTGTCTTTATTAATCTGTTCATATTTTATTCTTTCAGTCAGTCATCTATTCGTCATTAAAAACTTGCTAAGGGCTATATATTTTGATAGAAAGCATAAGCATCATAAATTTATATGTGTCTACTCACCACCCAGAAATTGACTGAAATGTGTGTGTTTGTATGTCATATAAATATACATATTAAAATAAGATATCCATTGAGTTTCTAACCTTAAGACACGTCAGGCCCTTTGGTACTAAAAACGAAGTGTTAGAACTTGAAACTTATATCCAGAATACCAGGTGAAAACCTGCTGAAGTTGCACCACAGATGGGAATGTAAACAGGAAAACTGCTTTGGAAAAGGTTAAGCTTAGAGTTACCATATGCCCAGCAACTCCACTCCCAGGTATTTACCCAACAGAGATGAACACGTATGTCTATACAAAGACATGTACCTGAAATGTTGATTGCAGCAATATTTACAATAGCCAAAAAGTAGAAACAAGTCAAATGTTTATCAACTGATAAACAGATACATAAAATATGGTATATCCATTCAATGAGATACTATTTGGCAATAAAACTTATACAAGTACTGTTCATACTAAACAAGGATTGTGGTGCTGGTGGTTCAGTAGTAGCCACGTCATGTCCAACTCTTGCAAACCATGGACTGTTGCCTGCCAGGCTTCTCTGTCCATGTGATTCTCCTTAACTAAAATTGTTCCAAACAATTATTTCTATGTCAGTGTTTTGAAACCGAGGTTGCGTTTTCTCATAGAAGCATTTTTTCAATTGCATTTAAATTTCCACTTGGGTTCAAATGCTGTGTATAGAAATACCTTTTCTAATCATAAAGTCTAACAGACCTCAAATAACAGTTAACCTCAGAAGTTTCAATTGATTGATGTGGTCTTATGGTCATCATTTAATATCATTAATAGAATTAAGAGTAATTAGCCCCCATTTGCCACAACTAGAGAAAGTCCACTGGAAGCAACGACGACCAAGTGCAGGCAAAAACAAAACAAAGAGTAATTTATTATATCCCATTAAGAAAAAATGCCATGTCTTCCCTTCACACATGTAGCACATATGCATGAATACATATAGAATACAGCATATTACTTGATGTAAACTACAAATTTAGATGTGTCTTTATTAATCTGTTCATATTTTATTCTTTCAGTCAGTCATCTATTCGTCATTAAAAACTTGCTAAGGGCTATATATTTTGATAGAAAGCATAAGCATCATAAATTTATATGTGTCTACTCACCACCCAGAAATTGACTGAAATGTGTGTGTTTGTATGTCATATAAATATACATATTAAAATAAGATATCCATTGAGTTTCTAACCTTAAGACACGGCAGGCCCTTTGGTACTAAAAACGAAGTGTTAGAACTTGAAACTTATATCCAGAATACCAGGTCAAAACCTGCTGAAATTGCACCACAGATGGGAATGTAAACAGGAAAACTGCTTTGGAAAAGGTTAAGCTTAGAGTTACCATATGCCCAGCAACTCCACTCCCAGGTATTTACCCAACAGAGATGAACACGTATGTCTATACAAAGACATGTACCTGAAATGTTGATTGCAGCAATATTTACAATAGCCAAAAAGTAGAAACAAGTCAAATGTTTATCAACTGATAAACAGATACATAAAATATGGTATATCCATTCAATGAGATACTATTTGGCAATAAAACTTATACAAGTACTGTTCATACTAAACAAGGATTGTGGTGCTGGTGGTTCAGTAGTAGCCACGTCATGTCCAACTCTTGCAAACCATGGACTGTTGCCTGCCAGGCTTCTCTGTCCATGTGATTCTCTGGCCTGTAATACTGCAGTGGGTTGCCATTTCCTTCTCCAGGGAATCTTTCCCACCCAGCAATCAAACCTGGGTCTCCTGCATTGCAGGAGAGTCTCTATCAACTGAGATACCAGGGAAGCCCTAAAAATTAAACCTTGAAAATATGTTAAGTGAAAGAAGTCAGTCACAAAAGACTACATAAGGTAATTCTACGTATTAATATATATGTCCAAAATAGGTAAATCCATAGAGACAGAAAGTACATTAGTTTCTCTTCGGACTATAGTAGGTTATTAGGCGAACTGGGGAGTGACTGCTAATTGGCGTGACATTTCTTTCAGGGTAATGAAATGCTCTAAAATCGACTGTGGTGATGACAGTCAACTTTGTAAATACACTAAAAATCACTGAATAGTATATTTTACATGGGTGAATGGCATATCAACTATTTAAATTACAGCTCAGATATATACAATGTGTGTATGTGTGTGTGAACTTATTACATTTCAAGTCATAAACAGCATACTGTATTTAGTTTTAAATACCTGGGCTATAGAAGACAATCTACATTATGAAAGAAGACAGACAGAAGGTAAACAAGTCAAAAGCATTACATACAAAAGAAAATAATCAAAGTTCAGTACTCTGTGTGTTTAAAGTGAATCTGGCATAACTGAACTGCTTTCTAAATATCCTCCTAAGTGTCAAGATCACTCCTGGGAGATGTAACTCCGTAGAGAAGAGGATCTGTTCCTCCTAAGCAAGTTCAAAGGATATATTCAGTTCATATTCAGGTTCCTGAGACAGAGGCTGGACTGAAGTGTTACAGAGAATGAAAAACCCTAATGACAAGAGAAAGCTATAGCTGTAACTTGGAAGTTACTGTACCATTCCTATACATCAGTGGTTCTCAAATTTGACTAGCCATCATAAATACCCAGAAGACCTGTTAAAACACAAATTACTGGTTCCGAGGCCTCATTTTTTTTTTTTTTCCATAGACCTGGACAGAACCTGAGAATCTCCATGTCTAACAAATTCACAAGTGATACTGACCCCACTGGTCAGGGGAATTCTGCCACTGTACGTCTCAAAAGGTTGGCTTCAGTAGTAGCCACGTCATGAAAAATACCCAGGAAGCCCTAAAAATCTTTCCCACCCAGCAATCAAACCTGGGTCTCCTGCATTGCAGGAGAGTCTCTATCAACTGAGATACCAGGGAAGCCCTAAAAATTAAACCTTGAAAATATGTTAAGTGAAAGAAGTCAGTCACAAAAGACTACATAAGGTAATTCTACGTATTAATATATATGTCCAAAATAGGTAAATCCATAGAGACAGAAAGTACATTAGTTTCTCTTCGGACTATAGTAGGTTATTAGGCGAACTGGGGAGTGACTGCTAATTGGCGTGACATTTCTTTCAGGGTAATGAAATGCTCTAAAATCGACTGTGGTGATGACAGTCAACTTTGTAAATACACTAAAAATCACTGAATAGTATATTTTACATGGGTGAATGGCATATCAACTATTTAAATTACAGCTCAGATATATACAATGTGTGTATGTGTGTGTGAACTTATTACATTTCAAGTCATAAACAGCATACTGTATTTAGTTTTAAATACCTGGGCTATAGAAGACAATCTACATTATGAAAGAAGACAGACAGAAGGTAAACAAGTCAAAAGCATTACATACAAAAGAAAATAATCAAAGTTCAGTACTCTGTGTGTTTAAAGTGAATCTGGCATAACTGAACTGCTTTCTAAATATCCTCCTAAGTGTCAAGATCACTCCTGGGAGATGTAACTCCGTAGAGAAGAGGATCTGTTCCTCCTAAGCAAGTTCAAAGGATATATTCAGTTCATATTCAGGTTCCTGAGACAGAGGCTGGACTGAAGTGTTACAGAGAATGAAAAACCCTAATGACAAGAGAAAGCTATAGCTGTAACTTGGAAGTTACTGTACCATTCCTATACATCAGTGGTTCTCAAATTTGACTAGCCATCATAAATACCCAGAAGACCTGTTAAAACACAAATTACTGGTTCCGAGGCCTCATTTTTTTTTTTTTTCCATAGACCTGGACAGAACCTGAGAATCTCCATGTCTAACAAATTCACAAGTGATACTGACCCCACTGGTCAGGGGAATTCTGCCACTTACTCACTCATAAATTAAATGTTTGTAAGTGGGAAGTGACGTGAGGTGAGACAGGGAGAAAACAAAGGAAGGAAATACTGAATATAAATTTTCTAAGTTCATAAACCAACTTAGAGCAAAGCTGCCAACATGGGTGGATTATCTTGGTACCTGGTGAGATGGGTGATTCAGTGAGTGAGCTTTACTATCAGAGGACACCCTTAATGCCAACTCACTGCCTTTCATGTCAAATTAACTGATATTGCCAAGTCCCTCTAATAGCTCTTGCAACAGGGAGGCCAAGTTGGAAGGCTATTCTCCAGTATGCGAGTTGGAATGTGTCAAAGACCTCACTCCTCCCCATACATGTACGTCTCATGGCTATCTGACTCCCCTACTCAGCTTGAAACACTGTTATCAAATTTATTACATTAGGTTAGTTAAAAACTGCATTCAAAGGCACATGCCATTATGGTGGAAATGCCTCTCCCACCGAGAGGTGACAAGTACTTGCCTGTCCTTACCAAAAATTGCTTTACCAGATGAACTATCACTTTGAAAGGAGATTCACAGGCTCTATGAGAAGTTATTTTGGTTTTGGTAAGGAAAGTCGGTATAGATTTAATTCTTTGCAACTATTTCACTCCAAATGAAATGATTAAGATGCTTTATTTAATTTACCATGAAAATAAAACTGTAAGGACAGTAATCAATAAGAAAGCATTATTAATGAAGAGTACTTTAAACATAGCCTTATTATTAGCTGTTTCTCAAAACTACTTTATGTGACCCTGAAGGATAATTCCACTTTTTTAAATAAGACTTAGAGCCTCATATAGGTCATAGAATCCTTTCAGAGAACAAAAACTAAAAACAAAATCCTTACTGGATTAAAAAAAAAAAAAAATAGGAACCGGTCTTAGTGCTTTGGGCAGAAAAGTAACCTGGATGCTCCAAAGAAAATCGGGTTATGAAAAGAATTCAATAGAGAAAGTACAGAACTACAATCAAGTCTTCCTCTTCCTTTAATTCCCCAAGTTTTCCAAAGATATGTATATCATCTGAAGACAGGTGTTTGTTCCCTATATGCACTATGTCAATATGCACAAACAGAGAGCTACTCTAGTAAGGAGACTGCCACTGGTAAACCCATGGATTGCCTTATTGTAAGATTTGGAAATTAGATTTTGTGAGCACAGTGAATTTTGAAAGCCATTTACAAACCCCAAGTTCATGTATGCAATGGTTTCATTTATAAGAAATACTGCATTGTAATTGTAACTATTTGATTATTCCTATTACATTTAGTATGCATTATGTCACACAGAAAAGTCATTCTTGGATTTAAATTATAAGTAACATTATTAAAGTATCTTGATACAAAAACCTAAATAGTTGGAAGGCTATTCTCCAGTATGCGAGTTGGAATGTGTCAAAGACCTCACTCCTCCCCATACATGTACGTCTCATGGCTATCTGACTCCCCTACTCAGCTTGAAACACTGTTATCAAATTTATTACATTAGGTTAGTTAAAAACTGCATTCAAAGGCACATGCCATTATGGTGGAAATGCCTCTCCCACCGAGAGGTGACAAGTACTTGCCTGTCCTTACCAAAAATTGCTTTACCAGATGAACTATCACTTTGAAAGGAGATTCACAGGCTCTATGAGAAGTTATTTTGGTTTTGGTAAGGAAAGTCGGTATAGATTTAATTCTTTGCAACTATTTCACTCCAAATGAAATGATTAAGATGCTTTATTTAATTTACCATGAAAATAAAACTGTAAGGACAGTAATCAATAAGAAAGCATTATTAATGAAGAGTACTTTAAACATAGCCTTATTATTAGCTGTTTCTCAAAACTACTTTATGTGACCCTGAAGGATAATTCCACTTTTTTAAATAAGACTTAGAGCCTCATATAGGTCATAGAATCCTTTCAGAGAACAAAAACTAAAAACAAAATCCTTACTGGATTAAAAAAAAAAAAAAATAGGAACCGGTCTTAGTGCTTTGGGCAGAAAAGTAACCTGGATGCTCCAAAGAAAATCGGGTTATGAAAAGAATTCAATAGAGAAAGTACAGAACTACAATCAAGTCTTCCTCTTCCTTTAATTCCCCAAGTTTTCCAAAGATATGTATATCATCTGAAGACAGGTGTTTGTTCCCTATATGCACTATGTCAATATGCACAAACAGAGAGCTACTCTAGTAAGGAGACTGCCACTGGTAAACCCATGGATTGCCTTATTGTAAGATTTGGAAATTAGATTTTGTGAGCACAGTGAATTTTGAAAGCCATTTACAAACCCCAAGTTCATGTATGCAATGGTTTCATTTATAAGAAATACTGCATTGTAATTGTAACTATTTGATTATTCCTATTACATTTAGTATGCATTATGTCACACAGAAAAGTCATTCTTGGATTTAAATTATAAGTAACATTATTAAAGTATCTTGATACCAAAAAAAAATAGAGCCCCTGAAATGTTAGGACTACTTTAGCAATAATTGTAAAACTGATTAGGTTAATTCTTACTACACTATACTCAATATTTCCAAGTGTTATCACCTATAAAACTTGGTTCTGTTTACTTCCTTTATATAAAAAATGCTATTGTTACTAGTCATATATATATGTATATATACACACACACATACACGTATGTTTTCCTTCAATACAAAATTTTTCTAGTCTTGGAGCTGATGTGATAGGATTATATTCACATATATCTTAAAATAACCAAGACCTCTAAAAATAAAAATTGGGATAATGCTAGACTGTATCAATGTATTTTACCTTATTCTTACTTTTGAAAGAACATTCAGCAGAACAGGCAATTTTGTAGGTAAATAATCACATACTTAGCATTCATTAAAATAGTCACAGAACTAATTATCTATGTCATCATGTGACTGTCAAATTTTGGTGTTTCAATGGGGGAAAAATAAACTCACTCTCAAGTTAATTTTGTTTCATAAGGTTAAGGTGCATTTACTTTTTCTTTTTTTTTTTTTTTTACTAATTATACAGATAATTCTATACTACCATTGATTTATGTGAAAAATAAAACTTTTTATCGGAGGACTTGACATGAAAAGCTTTTTGTTTTGTTTTCGCTCATTTAGTAACCCACTGCAGGCTTGCTTGTCACCAAGCAAGTTCTTTCTTTCTCATAGCTCATCTGTTTCCTTTTGCATCCAAACAAAAGGAAAAAGGGAGACTGGAAAAGGAATCCCTTCATCTGAAGACAGGTGTTTGTTCCCTATATGCACTATGTCAATATGCACAAACAGAGAGCTACTCTAGTAAGGAGACTGCCACTGGTAAACCCATGGATTGCCTTATTGTAAGATTTGGAAATTAGATTTTGTGAGCACAGTGAATTTTGAAAGCCATTTACAAACCCCAAGTTCATGTATGCAATGGTTTCATTTATAAGAAATACTGCATTGTAATTGTAACTATTTGATTATTCCTATTACATTTAGTATGCATTATGTCACACAGAAAAGTCATTCTTGGATTTAAATTATAAGTAACATTATTAAAGTATCTTGATACCAAAAAAAAATAGAGCCCCTGAAATGTTAGGACTACTTTAGCAATAATTGTAAAACTGATTAGGTTAATTCTTACTACACTATACTCAATATTTCCAAGTGTTATCACCTATAAAACTTGGTTCTGTTTACTTCCTTTATATAAAAAATGCTATTGTTACTAGTCATATATATATGTATATATACACACACACATACACGTATGTTTTCCTTCAATACAAAATTTTTCTAGTCTTGGAGCTGATGTGATAGGATTATATTCACATATATCTTAAAAGAACCAAGACCTCTAAAAATAAAAATTGGGATAATGCTAGACTGTATCAATGTATTTTACCTTATTCTTACTTTTGAAAGAACATTCAGCAGAACAGGCAATTTTGTAGGTAAATAATCACATACTTAGCATTCATTAAAATAGTCACAGAACTAATTATCTATGTCATCATGTGACTGTCAAATTTTGGTGTTTCAATGGGGGAAAAATAAACTCACTCTCAAGTTAATTTTGTTTCATAAGGTTAAGGTGCATTTACTTTTTCTTTTTTTTTTTTTTTACTAATTATACAGATAATTCTATACTACCATTGATTTATGTGAAAAATAAAACTTTTTATCGGAGGACTTGACATGAAAAGCTTTTTGTTTTGTTTTCGCTCATTTAGTAACCCACTGCAGGCTTGCTTGTCACCAAGCAAGTTCTTTCTTTCTCATAGCTCATCTGTTTCCTTTTGCATCCAAACAAAAGGAAAAAGGGAGACTGGAAAAGGAATCTCTTCTTAACAGCTTCTCTCATTCCTTTGTGGTAACTGGTCAACCGGCCCTGCCTAGATGCAAGTGGAGGCTAACAGATGAGGTCTCAGGCAGAGCAGTAACTTCTCATAAACACAACAGAAGGTGGAGCACAAATTTAGGTGACGTGTTTAGCTGTCTCTGCCGCGAGAAAGACAATGTCAAAATAACGCTGAGTGAGAAAGATTTCACCATCCACTGGTAACTTTTAAAATGGAAGAAGAACATGAGCTAAGGATGCAACGGTCTCTAAATACTGGAAAGAGGAGGGGAGGGGGAAAGACTGTTTCCTAAAAAGAGTTCAGGCCTGGGCTTTCTTGGTGGTCCAGTGGGTAAGGACACCGCCTTGCAGTGCAAGGGGCGCGGGTTCGATCCCTGGCCTGGGAGGATCCCACGTGCGTCGGAGCGGCTGGACTGATGTGTCCAATTACCGAGTCGGAGCTCTGGAGCGCATGTGCCCAGAGCCGGTGCTCTGCGACAACAGAGGCCACCGCGATGGGAGGCCCACAAGAGCCAAAGAACAAAGACGGATGAAAATAGACAAATGAAAGACCAATATAAGCCTGTACCCCTCCCTTCCCACCACCCCCCAATATTAAAAAAAAAAAAAAAGAGTTCAGACCTGCCAATATTTTTATTTTAGTCTAGTGCGCATCATTTTGGATTTCTGGTCTCTAAAACTCTAAGATAATAAATTTGTGTTATTTTAAGTCCCTATATTTGTGGTAATTTGTAATAGCAACAATAGATTTTCGATCTCAATTCCTATTATGATAAATTAGCAGGTCACAGATACTGTAAAAGAAATCTTCTTTATGCCAGGTTCATGTTTTGTTCTTAACAATAAAGTTCTCTAAAAATTTAGAGGTGTCTGATCTAATTAGTTCTATCAGTACCAAGTCATAATTACCATACTTAAAGGTTCTTCCTTAGACACCATACTCAAAATTACCTTTAGTTCTTTTCTTTTCTCCTTCTCTATCTCTTCATTTTCCTTAATATAAACTACATTAGGACCATGTGAGATTATCAACTTTTGGACTGAAATACCCTTAACCTTTGCCATAGGGCTAAACTTCTCATTCTGTTCTTTCATGAGACTTTCTTATAAAACTGCTTTAAGTCACACAAGAACTATCCATTATCTTCATTACAGGTTTTCCCCCCTCTATTTTTTAGGAAGAACTACAGGTCTGGTAGTTATGCAATTTCCTTATTAAGTTCTGCTGGTACAAAATCTGTATACCATGGTTTTCTTTTCCTAGTCTGTTAGATAAGCAGGAGATGGAGAGGAGAAGTCAGACCTTTAAAAAAAAGAAAAGAAAAGATCTGGTATAAGAGTAAGTCACAGAATTTCTGCTCACTCTTCAACAGGAAGAATTAATGACATAATCCTCTCTAGGTGCAATGAGGCTGGAAAGTCTAGTCTTTTTTCATAGCATGAGTTCTCCAAAGTCAGTTTTATACTATGGAAGGAGAGCTACACATTTTGTTAGACAGTGAGCTGTTTTTTGCTATTTATACATATTCATCATACTCAAAAAGAGTATTTTAAAATTTTTCTTATTTATAAAGGCTCTGCTAACTAGGATGATGTCCTTAGCCAAGTTGGAAAACCAATACTTTAGAGGTATTATGCTACATCTTCAGAGAAGAAGTAGCAGGCAAAAAATGTTGATTCTTTGAGAACGGAGTACTTGAATAGAAAGAAAGGTCAAGAACACAAGAGGCCTATAATAGGTTCTGGCGGGGGGGGGGGGGGAACATTTTTTAAAAAAGAATAAGAATTCCCACACTTTAGGATCTTACAAATTACTCTAGGGGAAATCCAGAAGTAAGACAAAACATCATCAAAACTTCAACCCCTAAGTCTGTGATTATATTGAGGTTAGTCTCAATATATTGTCATAGAAGAAAAAGGAAGATAATGTAATTTGAAATCTCTATTTTTCCAATGCTTAATGTCTAGCATTTAGTCAGACATTCTAGGGATGCTCTAAGAGCAAATCACAGGATCATTTAGAAATGTTTAAAAAAATACAAATAGGTTTACAGTTATCTGAATAGTGGATATGGCAGACAATAACATTCAAATATTTATAATTAACATATTTAAGAAAACAGAGAACATGCATAACTAAGAGTTTGAAAATTTCTGCCACAAAATAAAAAACTAAAGAAAAAGGATCAAATGGAAATTTTATAGCTGAAAAATAGCTGTATTTAACTGCATATTCAATATGCAAAAAACAAAACTAGGGAATTGGAATACAGACTCACAGAAACTACCCAGATTAAAAAGAAAAGTATGTACAGACATGCAAGACAGAGTGAAAAAAGGTCTAAAATAAACATAATTGGGGTCACATAAGGAAAGGAGAGAGAATGGTTGAGAATTTCTAAAACTGAGGAAAGATGTCAGCTATCTAGATAGCAAGGTGAAACTCAATCAGTATAAATAAAAGGAAAATCACATTTAGACACAGAACAAGCTGCTGAAAATTAAAAACAATGAGACATTTGAAAGCAGTTCAATGACACAGGGCAGTAAGAGGTTTCCACATTCAAGGAGAAAAAAAAGTTAAAAGCCAAATTTGTCAGTTTTCAGTTAATACATAAATAAATAAAGGAATGATTCAATATGAGGCTTCAAAAGGAAAAGATATGAAAAGTTGTAGAGAATCTTGAAGGATTTTAGATTTTAACTTGGGATAATAAAAAGTCATGGAAGTCACTGAAAGATATAATTGGGGATCTGCATGATCAAATATGCACAATTAAAAGTTTACCTTTTCAGTTCCAAAGAGAATGGATTGGGCAAGGAGCATAAATAGGCAAAATCAGGAATCTGGTTACCAGATTAAGAGTAAAAAATACTAAAGTAAGATGGAGACACATTTGGAACAACTAGGTACCAGTTCAAAGAACAACTCCCAGCAAGGTCTCTATATATTCACAGAGATCCTGTAAAAATGCCAGTGGTTATTAGCATACCGGCAAGCCTGAGATTACCTGACAGGATCCAATGATCACTGATCAAACTTGTAGGGAATTAAAGGCTACCATAGTGAAGATCTAACAATGTAATACTGCTCCTAGATCCTTAAAAGATATTTTGCATTAATAAAAGCATTTAGTTCAGACATTCTAGGGATGCTCTAAGAGCAAATCACAGGATCATTTAGAAATGTTTAAAAAAATACAAATAGGTTTACAGTTATCTGAATAGTGGATATGGCAGACAATAACATTCAAATATTTATAATTAACATATTTAAGAAAACAGAGAACATGCATAACTAAGAGTTTGAAAATTTCTGCCACAAAATAAAAAACTAAAGAAAAAGGATCAAATGGAAATTTTATAGCTGAAAAATAGCTGTATTTAACTGCATATTCAATATGCAAAAAACAAAACTAGGGAATTGGAATACAGACTCACAGAAACTACCCAGATTAAAAAGAAAAGTATGTACAGACATGCAAGACAGAGTGAAAAAAGGTCTAAAATAAACATAATTGGGGTCACATAAGGAAAGGAGAGAGAATGGTTGAGAATTTCTAAAACTGAGGAAAGATGTCAGCTATCTAGATAGCAAGGTGAAACTCAATCAGTATAAATAAAAGGAAAATCACATTTAGACACAGAACAAGCTGCTGAAAATTAAAAACAATGAGACATTTGAAAGCAGTTCAATGACACAGGGCAGTAAGAGGTTTCCACATTCAAGGAGAAAAAAAAGTTAAAAGCCAAATTTGTCAGTTTTCAGTTAATACATAAATAAATAAAGGAATGATTCAATATGAGGCTTCAAAAGGAAAAGATATGAAAAGTTGTAGAGAATCTTGAAGGATTTTAGATTTTAACTTGGGATAATAAAAAGTCATGGAAGTCACTGAAAGATATAATTGGGGATCTGCATGATCAAATATGCACAATTAAAAGTTTACCTTTTCAGTTCCAAAGAGAATGGATTGGGCAAGGAGCATAAATAGGCAAAATCAGGAATCTGGTTACCAGATTAAGAGTAAAAAATACTAAAGTAAGATGGAGACACATTTGGAACAACTAGGTACCAGTTCAAAGAACAACTCCCAGCAAGGTCTCTATATATTCACAGAGATCCTGTAAAAATGCCAGTGGTTATTAGCATACCGGCAAGCCTGAGATTACCTGACAGGATCCAATGATCACTGATCAAACTTGTAGGGAATTAAAGGCTACCATAGTGAAGATCTAACAATGTAATACTGCTCCTAGATCCTTAAAAAGATATTTTGTCCATTATTTTGTTTTCATCTATGCTATTTTAGAGATGTTGAAGTTACACATAGCCACAAGGGGAAAATCCAACTGAATTATAGTGGAAGTTAAAGTAAAGCTATGACAAACCTAGAAAGCATATTAAAAAGCAGAGGCATCACTTTGCTGACAAAGGTCCATATAATCAAGGCTAACATTTTTCCAGTAGTCACATATAGATGTGAGAGTTGAACCATAAAGAAGGCTATGTGCCCAAGAATTGATGCTTTTGAATTGTGGTGCTGGGGAAATACCTGAGAGTCCCTCGGACTGCAAAACCAGTCAATCCTAAAAGAAATAAACCCTCAATATCCATTGGTAGGACTGACGTTGAAGTTGAAGCTCCAATACTTTGGCCACCTGATGTAAAGAGCCAACTCATTGGAAAAGACCCTGATGCTGGGAAATACTGAGGGTAGGAAGAGAAAGGGGCAACAGAGGATGAGATGGTTGGATGGCATCTCCAATTCACTGGACATGAGTTTGAGCAAACACTGGGAGATATGTAGAACAGGGAAGCCTGGTATGCTGCAGTTCAAAGGGTCACAAAGAGTTGTACACAATTTAGTGACTGAACAACAACAAAGGAAATTAACAATGTTAAGCAGGTATTCTTGTCAGACACTGTTATATGTATGTATGTCCACCTATCTATGTATATCTATCTATACATACCTATCTATCCACACATACATAGCCTCTCACTGAATTTTCACAACCACCATGTGAAGGAGGGTTTACTTTCCTTACACAGGCAAGAAAAGTGAAATTAAGTGATTTGTAGAGGGAAACAGGCACTATGAAAGGCACTGCCAAATAGCAGCACTAGAAATAAACAGAGGTCACTGACTTCAAAGCCTGTGCAGTGTTTCGACTCTACCTGCTCTTTAGATCGTCACATTCTTGTTCACACTTTTCAGGGAAGACTGAAGTGAAGAGGGAATTTAGGTTCTAGAAAAAATTAGGCTGGTAAAGGTATAATCATTGCTGCCTCAGGTTGCAGGAGCACAGAATACAGTAATAAAGAAAAGGTGACTTAGTTTCAGTAACTATTATGATCATTTTCCCCAACTTGGTGAGTCACATATAATTTTATGATGACTTCTTCTAACAAGACTGATAAAAATATTAATAAGCATACATACGTAACTCCACAGAATAAGGTCATCACAATGACAGAAGGTACAAGAGACAATTACAACACATAGCGATGTTTTGGAAAAATATATAGAATCTTGTCATTCTTTGTAACAGTTTCTAATTGTTTCTGTATATAAATCTCTAAGATAGGCACCACTCTGAGTAAGCTTTTAGATAGGGCTGAGATAAAATTCTGGGAAACAGTCTTATCCAATTTTAATCTTTAATGAAAGATTATGTGACATATGGAAAATCCTGCACGTCACGTAAGACACACTTTCTGTTTGGGAAGAAGGAATTGAAATAGAGATACAGTAATGCACAGGAATGCCTTTAATAAAAATGAACTAATACCTTTGCTACAGATTCCAAACTCAGCATCTTATGAAGATGACTAGTCTTGAGAAGGGGTAGGCAACTGTACAACTTCTTAAAAGGTCAAAGTAGAAGCTTGGACAAACTTTTACTCCTATAGCCTCTGGCACAGTCTGATCCATGAGAACAAACAAAATTCCCATAAATGAACGAGTATAGTCTAGAACAGACGGAGGGAAGTTCATGGAAACTTTTCCAGATAGGCTAGGAAAAATCCATCACTCTTCTGGAGACCATAATTCTAGGAGACTTTATGGTGTTAAGACATTTATAACTATGTATAATAGATGGATGTTAACTAGACTTACTGTGGTGATCATTTTGCAATATATACAAATACTGAATCATTATGCTATATACCTGAAACTGACATGTTAAATATCAATTAGATCTCAATTAAAACAACCAAAAAAGAAGGAATCAGCCCATCTGGAATGGGATTACTATTCCTCTCTTCTGCCACTTATCAATGTGAAATCTTTTAAGAAGTTCACACTTTTCAGGGAAGACTGAAGTGAAGAGGGAATTTAGGTTCTAGAAAAAATTAGGCTGGTAAAGGTATAATCATTGCTGCCTCAGGTTGCAGGAGCACAGAATACAGTAATAAAGAAAAGGTGACTTAGTTTCAGTAACTATTATGATCATTTTCCCCAACTTGGTGAGTCACATATAATTTTATGATGACTTCTTCTAACAAGACTGATAAAAATATTAATAAGCATACATACGTAACTCCACAGAATAAGGTCATCACAATGACAGAAGGTACAAGAGACAATTACAACACATAGCGATGTTTTGGAAAAATATATAGAATCTTGTCATTCTTTGTAACAGTTTCTAATTGTTTCTGTATATAAATCTCTAAGATAGGCACCACTCTGAGTAAGCTTTTAGATAGGGCTGAGATAAAATTCTGGGAAACAGTCTTATCCAATTTTAATCTTTAATGAAAGATTATGTGACATATGGAAAATCCTGCACGTCACGTAAGACACACTTTCTGTTTGGGAAGAAGGAATTGAAATAGAGATACAGTAATGCACAGGAATGCCTTTAATAAAAATGAACTAATACCTTTGCTACAGATTCCAAACTCAGCATCTTATGAAGATGACTAGTCTTGAGAAGGGGTAGGCAACTGTACAACTTCTTAAAAGGTCAAAGTAGAAGCTTGGACAAACTTTTACTCCTATAGCCTCTGGCACAGTCTGATCCATGAGAACAAACAAAATTCCCATAAATGAACGAGTATAGTCTAGAACAGACGGAGGGAAGTTCATGGAAACTTTTCCAGATAGGCTAGGAAAAATCCATCACTCTTCTGGAGACCATAATTCTAGGAGACTTTATGGTGTTAAGACATTTATAACTATGTATAATAGATGGATGTTAACTAGACTTACTGTGGTGATCATTTTGCAATATATACAAATACTGAATCATTATGCTATATACCTGAAACTGACATGTTAAATATCAATTAGATCTCAATTAAAACAACCAAAAAAGAAGGAATCAGCCCATCTGGAATGGGATTACTATTCCTCTCTTCTGCCACTTATCAATGTGAAATCTTTTAGTTTACTGGAATTTTATTTGCTAGTTTAGCAATGTGAAAAAAGGAAATAGTAGACCTCTTCCATTGAGTTTTCGAAATGGCTGAATCAATTAATGCACACACTCTGAGAAAACCATCTGGAAAATAACTACTCCATAAACATTAGCTACTATGTCATCACCACCATCGTCATCCTAATGTTACTGCTAACACTTCATCATGACCGACATACTTCTGTTCTTTGCAACTTTCTCTTTGGGATTTCTGTTCAGATTGCTTAATTAGTTTACTCCTCTTTCTTGGTAATTATTTTTGTCTTTAATTTTTCATGTTTTTTTCCTTCCCTTCTTTCTCACTTCCTCTCCTCCTTTATAACTCAATGTTTTAAATTATGTTAAATTTAACATTAAAAATTGCCCAACTCCAGTTCCATCCACCCTTCTCACTTACTGTGAATTCACTAATATTTAAATTTTAGTTTGTGATAATTTTATCTGTAAGTTTTTGTTTTTCGTTTCCTTAATTTGGCCATGCTGCACTGCCTGCAGGATCTTAGTTCTCCAATTAGGGTTGGGACCTGGGTCTTGGCAGTGAAAGAGCTGAGTCCTATCTACTAGACTGCCAGAGAATTTCCAATGCATTTTCACATATGTCTTTATTTCTAATCAATGTATTATTTTATGGTACATGTTCAAATTTTATATAAATGGTATTTTACAATGTTTTTTATTATCATGTTATGCATGTCAACTTGGGGGGGAGTACCATGAAAAAAATTCCCATAAATGAACGAGTATAGTCTAGAACAGACGGAGGGAAGCTCATGGAAACTTTTCCAGATAGGCTAGGAAAAATCCATCACTCTTCTGGAGACCATAATTCTAGGAGACTTTATGGTGTTAAGACATTTATAACTATGTATAATAGATGGATGTTAACTAGACTTACTGTGGTGATCATTTTGCAATATATACAAATACTGAATCATTATGCTATATACCTGAAACTGACATGTTAAATATCAATTAGATCTCAATTAAAACAACCAAAAAAGAAGGAATCAGCCCATCTGGAATGGGATTACTATTCCTCTCTTCTGCCACTTATCAATGTGAAATCTTTTAGTTTACTGGAATTTTATTTGCTAGTTTAGCAATGTGAAAAAAGGAAATAGTAGACCTCTTCCATTGAGTTTTCGAAATGGCTGAATCAATTAATGCACACACTCTGAGAAAACCATCTGGAAAATAACTACTCCATAAACATTAGCTACTATGTCATCACCACCATCGTCATCCTAATGTTACTGCTAACACTTCATCATGACCGACATACTTCTGTTCTTTGCAACTTTCTCTTTGGGATTTCTGTTCAGATTGCTTAATTAGTTTACTCCTCTTTCTTGGTAATTATTTTTGTCTTTAATTTTTCATGTTTTTTTCCTTCCCTTCTTTCTCACTTCCTCTCCTCCTTTATAACTCAATGTTTTAAATTATGTTAAATTTAACATTAAAAATTGCCCAACTCCAGTTCCATCCACCCTTCTCACTTACTGTGAATTCACTAATATTTAAATTTTAGTTTGTGATAATTTTATCTGTAAGTTTTTGTTTTTCGTTTCCTTAATTTGGCCATGCTGCACTGCCTGCAGGATCTTAGTTCTCCAATTAGGGTTGGGACCTGGGTCTTGGCAGTGAAAGAGCTGAGTCCTATCTACTAGACTGCCAGAGAATTTCCAATGCATTTTCACATATGTCTTTATTTCTAATCAATGTATTATTTTATGGTACATGTTCAAATTTTATATAAATGGTATTTTACTGTATATAGTCTTCCATATCATATTTCTCTATTTAATCTCATGACCCCAAGGTAGACTCATGCTAAGTTTAGCTAAAGAACACTCATTTTTATTGCTGGCTAACATTCCATTCTATACATTTACAACAATTATTTTAACTAATTTACTGTTGATAGACCTTTATAGAGATCCTAAGACTTTATTCTCACCAACAGTTTTTCTGTGAACATTTTTGTCCCTGTTTCTTGGCTCACATATGTGATAATTTCTTTAGAATACAATCCTAAGAATGAAGTAGTTGGGTATGCACAATTGTACTAGACAACGCCAAATTATTCTTCACAGTAGCTATCAAGCTATCATGCTTTGCATTCCAACTAATAACATATAAGAATATGGGATATTCCAGAGCCTCACTTACACTTAATACTATCCTTTTTTTTTTTTTGCTACGGCAAGAGGTTAAAATGAAATTTACCTAGAGTTCGCAGCCTAAGGGTCTATAATATTTTGCTAGATTGAAAGACATGTGCTGTTTTATCCTAGTCAGTTAAGTTTAATCTTTGAAACTTCTAATATTTTTACAATTTTGGTAGATGAGAACATTGGAAATAATAGTTCATAAAAATTTAAATCATTCAGTAAGATCACTGGCCCTCTCATGAACAAAGATGTAACACAGTGGCTTATACGGTTAGACAGTTAGAAACATGTCACTGCTCTGTGAAGAGGGCATTCTCTATTAAAAGATTAGGGATCAAGAATACAGAGATGAAATCTTCTGCCATGGCTTTTTGGAAACAGTACTGAGTTATGCCACAAAGCTTGGTGTGAAGAATGACTTGTCTCAATTTGTTTGCATTCAATGGCTCTACAATTCTAGTAACAATAGCCAAAAAATCAGATGAAATAAATTCTACTTTCTATTGAAACTATTTGCATATGTTTCCAATAATTAATGTTTGAGAAAGAAATCTATTTCTCTATATTTAATGTTCTTTATAAGAGGAATACCTGTGGTGTCCAGTGTCTTAGAAGTATAAGGTTTGGTGTCAATAGCCAAAATATATATACATATATATATATATATACACACACACACACACATATATATATATATATATATGCTGAGAGATGAGGGTAGGTGAAGACTGCTGGGGAAGCAAGAGTCTTACAAAAATGGTTAGACCCACAGAAATTCCATTTGTGCTGCCAAATTTGCATTAGTCCCGCCCACAGTTTGAAATGTCACCCCGCCCTCTCTTTGCCATCTGCACCACCACCTACTGATTCCTATGTCTCTAGTTGTAGAGAACAGAAGCATCTGCCTATGACAGGCACATTTAGAATTGCCCCCCAAACACAGATTCAAATGACAAATTTTAAAAGTATATTAAAGAAAAAACAGGATGTATATTTATTTTAGAGTCAGAACTTTACCACTGTAAGGACTTCAAGGTGGTTTCTTTTCCCCTGATTTCTTCCATTTTATAAGCATACAAAAAGGAGACTACTATTGTGATGAATCTAAAATTACTTGCTAGATCAGTAACATACAACTTGTGTAAACTTCTTTACTTGGGGCTAATTAAATAATGCAGGTATTTTCTACTGATCACTTGCCATTTATTAACTGATTCCTTCATTACATATTTCGGCCATATGATGACATGTAGAAGATAAATAAAATGCTTCTCTACTCCTGAAAGTCCATAATCTACAGTAGTGCAATCTAAAAGAAATACAATGTGTGGCATATATGAACATCAAAAATTTTCCGGGAACCAGGTTAAAGGGAGTAAAATTAAAAAGTGAAATTAATTTAAATAATATAGTCATCTCGATATATTTGAGATGTTAAAATTTCAATAGGTAGTCAACATAACAATGGTGGCTCAGGTGGTAAAGAATCCACCTGCAACATGGGAGACCTTGGTTCAATCCCTGGGTTGGGACGATCCACTGGAGAAGTAAACGGCTACTCACTACAGTATTCTTACTTGGAGAATCCCATGGAGAGAGGAGCCTGGCAGGCTATAGTTCATGGGGTCACAAAGAGTCAGAAATCACTGAGCGACTTTCAAAAAATTCAAAAATAAATATTTTACTGTGATACTTTATATTCTTCTTGGTACTATGTTCAAAATGCAGTACATATTTTATATTTACATCATAATTCAACGTGGACTAGCTACATTTCAAGTGTTCATTAGTTACATGTGGTTCGTGGCTGCTGAACTAGATGCTACAGTCAGCAGACACACGCTACTCATTCATTATTCCAGTGTGAGGAAAATAGCAAATAAATAAAGTGAAATCAAGGTGTGATGCAAATGATCAGGGGTATCTACACAGAGACCAGCTAATCTTAAGAGATAAGGAAGATTTTCCAAAAAATGTTTTGGAAATTTTTTTAAATTCAATTTTAAATTAAATTCAATTTTAGTCCTTAAAAACTTAAGGACTTAAGTCCTTAAAAACTTAATTAATGAACAGGAGTTACAGTAAGCGAAGCAGAGAACACAAAGTGAGAGAGATTTCCAGGCTGAGTGAATAATATGTGATACATTGAGGCTCTGAACTAAGTCCAATAAAGGGAAGAACATGGACCAGATATGGCAACTGATTATACATGGTGGATGAATGTTCAAGAAATAGTGTAGAATGGGATGATTCTGGGGTTACGAGCGAGGGCAAAATTTTAGCCACAATATGAAGAGTGAGTAGTTTTGAAAATGGATGTGTACTGGGAAGGAGAGGAGGTTTCTCAGGCAAGGTGTAAGGCTTAAAGTTGTGAAAAGAGCAGGGCAACATGGGAACTTCGAGGTTGTTCCTGGAGGTTGATAATTAGGGTGCTTTGGGAAATGGCAGGAAATGAATCCTGAATGATTCTGGGGCCAGATCACAAAGGGCATTGTTTGCCAGGATCAGTATGAAGTTTGTGCCGTAGATGTGCTGCTACTGAAGAGCAAGCCAGTGTCGAGATCAGGTTAGCACAGTAGAGTCAGCATTGTTCTGCACTGGACAGATCCTATCGGAGGGCAGGAAGATTGCAAAGAAATGCCATTTGGCAGGCCCATGGTCTCTTAGAACTGCCTTATTTCCTGTTATCTGAAGGATTTATGTAGTAATATTGGAACTCTTATTTGACTCTTGTCACGTCATTTTGGCATGTGGATCACAGTCTTCTGATTGTTGCCACATGTTAGTCAGGTTGGGCTGCCCTAACAAAATGTCATAGATTGGGTGGTTTCAAAAACATAAATTTACTTTCTCACAGTTCTGGATGCTGGAAGCCCCAGATCAGGGCGCAAGAATGTTGGGTTCAGGTAAAAACTCTCTTCCTGGCTTGCAGATGGCTCCCTTCTCACTGTGTCCCCTCATGGAAGAGAAAGAGATCTGATGTCTCTTCCTCTTCATATCAGGACACCACTCCTACTGGATTAGAGCTCCACCATTAGGAATTCATTTAACAGTCACACGGGGAGTTAAGGCTTCAACATATGAATTGTGGGCTACAGCACACCTCAAGTAGATTAAAACATTTAGTCTTGGGTCCTAGATATCACCCTGTTTCCTGGGAGAGTAACAGGAAAAGTCCAATATCTGAGCATGTCAGCCTCAAATTTCTATTTTTTTTCTCCGTAAGCCTATAAAGTGGACACTTGCATTTCCTCATATACCAAGCCATTGTATTTTATGTTATTTACAGTCTTGAGAGGCTTTTCTGAACTAAGTCCAATAAAGGGAAGAACATGGACCAGATATGGCAACTGATTATACATGGTGGATGAATGTTCAAGAAATAGTGTAAATGTTGGTGAAAAGGGCCACAATATGAAGAGTGAGTAGTTTTGAAAATGGATGTGTACTGGGAAGGAGAGGAGGTTTCTCAGGCAAGGTGTAAGGCTTAAAGTTGTGAAAAGAGCAGGGCAACATGGGAACTTCGAGGTTGTTCCTGGAGGTTGATAATTAGGGTGCTTTGGGAAATGGCAGGAAATGAATCCTGAATGATTCTGGGGCCAGATCACAAAGGGCATTGTTTGCCAGGATCAGTATGAAGTTTGTGCCGTAGATGTGCTGCTACTGAAGAGCAAGCCAGTGTCGAGATCAGGTTAGCACAGTAGAGTCAGCATTGTTCTGCACTGGACAGATCCTATCGGAGGGCAGGAAGATTGCAAAGAAATGCCATTTGGCAGGCCCATGGTCTCTTAGAACTGCCTTATTTCCTGTTATCTGAAGGATTTATGTAGTAATATTGGAACTCTTATTTGACTCTTGTCACGTCATTTTGGCATGTGGATCACAGTCTTCTGATTGTTGCCACATGTTAGTCAGGTTGGGCTCCCCTAACAAAATGTCATAGATTGGGTGGTTTCAAAAACATAAATTTACTTTCTCACAGTTCTGGATGCTGGAAGCCCCAGATCAGGGCGCAAGAATGTTGGGTTCAGGTAAAAACTCTCTTCCTGGCTTGCAGATGGCTCCCTTCTCACTGTGTCCCCTCATGGAAGAGAAAGAGATCTGATGTCTCTTCCTCTTCATATCAGGACACCACTCCTACTGGATTAGAGCTCCACCATTAGGAATTCATTTAACAGTCACACGGGGAGTTAAGGCTTCAACATATGAATTGTGGGCTACAGCACACCTCAAGTAGATTAAAACATTTAGTCTTGGGTCCTAGATATCACCCTGTTTCCTGGGAGAGTAACAGGAAAAGTCCAATATCTGAGCATGTCAGCCTCAAATTTCTATTTTTTTTCTCCGTAAGCCTATAAAGTGGACACTTGCATTTCCTCATATACCAAGCCATTGTATTTTATGTTATTTACAGTCTTGTAAAAAAAAAAAAAAAAATTCTTGTTTCTTGGTCCCTCTGTTGTTGCCTTGGTAACTTGGTACTTTATGAGTTCAGCCTTTGTCACTTCACTTTTTCTGATCTTGCAATTCCAATGAAATCCAGTCTTCTCATAATAGAATCTAGTATCCTAGAAGCTGGACACACACTGTACCTTCTAAGCATGTTTGCAGTTCATTGCTTAGATCTGACTGATTTTGGGGGGCGTGGGGGGTGGGACGGTGGTCTTGATAAACTGTATGAATTCTTCAAGGTCTATTTTGTATGCCACCCACTGAATATTTTTCTCATGTCATTAATTGAAAATGACTTCTCTTTCTTCAGAACTCTACGTAACTTAATGGTATATTTTAACAATAAGATTTCATTGCCTAAGTTTTGTCTTATATTTTCTGTAACAGGATTGGAGTTTGCAACTGACACACCACAGTCTGGCTAGCAGTGAAAAGAACTGTAAAGTGACAGCCTTGGCATCATGACACTGAAGGTGTATATGTCTGCCCTCCTTTGATAGTAGTCATAAACGAGCTTGCTGATAAAGGAACATTTGATAAAAGACCTAAATGAAGTAATAAGCAAGCTATGGGGCCACCAAAGGGCAAAGGGGTCCACAGAATGGGTTCTTGGACTCTCATGCAGGTGCACCTTATCTCAACAAAGGAATAACCATGAGGCCAGTGAAGCTGTAATAGAGAGAGCAGTAGTTGCTGAAGGTATCAGAGAGTCACCTAAGGACCAGATGAAGAGCAGTCTCCTAGACCACAGTGAAAGATTGGGATATTATTGTGAAAGCATTGTGAAATCACTGCAGAGCTTAAGCCAAGAGGCATAATATGACTTATCTTGAAACTATATGGACAGGTGTGTGTGCCCAGAATAGGAGGCAAAACTAGTATCAGGAAAACCAGTTAAGAGATTACGAGGCAAAACGTGATAGAGGCTTAGATTCAAACGGTAGCAGAAGACATGGGTGGGAAACAACCAGATTTTGAGTGTACTTTGAAGATTTCAACCTAAAATGCATTTTTCCCTAACCAAAATGGACTTGATTTCCTCATTACAAGCCATTGTATTTTATATTAAAAAAAAATTCTTGTTTCTTGGTCCCTCTGTTGTTGCCTTGGTAACTTGGTACTTTATGAGTTCAGCCTTTGTCACTTCACTTTTTCTGATCTTGCAATTCCAATGAAATCCAGTCTTCTCATAATAGAATCTAGTATCCTAGAAGCTGGACACACACTGTACCTTCTAAGCATGTTTGCAGTTCATTGCTTAGATCTGACTGATTTTGGGGGGCGTGGGGGGTGGGACGGTGGTCTTGATAAACTGTATGAATTCTTCAAGGTCTATTTTGTATGCCACCCACTGAATATTTTTCTCATGTCATTAATTGAAAATGACTTCTCTTTCTTCAGAACTCTACGTAACTTAATGGTATATTTTAACAATAAGATTTCATTGCCTAAGTTTTGTCTTATATTTTCTGTAACAGGATTGGAGTTTGCAACTGACACACCACAGTCTGGCTAGCAGTGAAAAGAACTGTAAAGTGACAGCCTTGGCATCATGACACTGAAGGTGTATATGTCTGCCCTCCTTTGATAGTAGTCATAAACGAGCTTGCTGATAAAGGAACATTTGATAAAAGACCTAAATGAAGTAATAAGCAAGCTATGGGGCCACCAAAGGGCAAAGGGGTCCACAGAATGGGTTCTTGGACTCTCATGCAGGTGCACCTTATCTCAACAAAGGAATAACCATGAGGCCAGTGAAGCTGTAATAGAGAGAGCAGTAGTTGCTGAAGGTATCAGAGAGTCACCTAAGGACCAGATGAAGAGCAGTCTCCTAGACCACAGTGAAAGATTGGGATATTATTGTGAAAGCATTGTGAAATCACTGCAGAGCTTAAGCCAAGAGGCATAATATGACTTATCTTGAAACTATATGGACAGGTGTGTGTGCCCAGAATAGGAGGCAAAACTAGTATCAGGAAAACCAGTTAAGAGATTACGAGGCAAAACGTGATAGAGGCTTAGATTCAAACGGTAGCAGAAGACATGGGTGGGAAACAACCAGATTTTGAGTGTACTTTGAATTTAAAGATGATCAAACCTGCTGATGGACTTGAAATTAATTAAGAGCAAAGTGAGGACTGAGGTTGAAGATTTTCAACCTAACAGGTGGGTAAGGTGAACATTTATTGAGATAGAATAAGCAGTAGGAGGAATAAATGCATTGGTAAGGAACATGGTTTCCATTTTAGGTAAGCTAGTTTTGAGGGGGCATGTTATTTTCAAGATTTCAATCTGTCAGGCAAGTGGAAAGGCTGAGTAAAAAATGGGTATGTTTCTTAGAGCTCAAAAGTGAGATGTGGACTAGATAGACATTTCTGAGATCTGGACTATGGATAGACATTTGTGGCAAGGAATTAGCATATACTCAGATTTACACACTTTTATGAGGATCCTTACTAGCTTCCATGTGGGACAGTTGGTCTCACCATGTTTCTAGGGAGATGGGCTCTGGCCCTTTCTGCACCCTGCTGACTCTCTAAAGCTCTACATTTCAGGCATTTGCACTTATTTCGTGGAAAACCTCTGTCTCTACCATTCACACCAAACTTCCATTCCACTGGGGCATCTCCATCTAGACCTCCCTCCTTCTACGTCTGGGAATGGATACATAAGAGAATTCTCCAACAGTCTTTCAGTCTCTTTTATGACTGACCAGAAAAGTGAGCTACTAACTTCAAATACATTCCGTATCCTCTGATACTTGTCTTGATATGTCTACAGTGTTTTTCAAACTCACACGATGTTGTGGAGAAGAGGAAAGTATTTTTCCTTTTTCTATCTTGTAATTTCTCCTTGCTCCTTACCTCAGAACCCTCTTTAGCAGTAGTTGCTGAAGGTATCAGAGAGTCACCTAAGGACCAGATGAAGAGCAGTCTCCTAGACCACAGTGAAAGATTGGGATATTATTGTGAAAGCATTGTGAAATCACTGCAGAGCTTAAGCCAAGAGGCATAATATGACTTATCTTGAAACTATATGGACAGGTGTGTGTGCCCAGAATAGGAGGCAAAACTAGTATCAGGAAAACCAGTTAAGAGATTACGAGGCAAAACGTGATAGAGGCTTAGATTCAAACGGTAGCAGAAGACATGGGTGGGAAACAACCAGATTTTGAGTGTACTTTGAATTTAAAGATGATCAAACCTGCTGATGGACTTGAAATTAATTAAGAGCAAAGTGAGGACTGAGGTTGAAGATTTTCAACCTAACAGGTGGGTAAGGTGAACATTTATTGAGATAGAATAAGCAGTAGGAGGAATAAATGCATTGGTAAGGAACATGGTTTCCATTTTAGGTAAGCTAGTTTTGAGGGGGCATGTTATTTTCAAGATTTCAATCTGTCAGGCAAGTGGAAAGGCTGAGTAAAAAATGGGTATGTTTCTTAGAGCTCAAAAGTGAGATGTGGACTAGATAGACATTTCTGAGATCTGGACTATGGATAGACATTTGTGGCAAGGAATTAGCATATACTCAGATTTACACACTTTTATGAGGATCCTTACTAGCTTCCATGTGGGACAGTTGGTCTCACCATGTTTCTAGGGAGATGGGCTCTGGCCCTTTCTGCACCCTGCTGACTCTCTAAAGCTCTACATTTCAGGCATTTGCACTTATTTCGTGGAAAACCTCTGTCTCTACCATTCACACCAAACTTCCATTCCACTGGGGCATCTCCATCTAGACCTCCCTCCTTCTACGTCTGGGAATGGATACATAAGAGAATTCTCCAACAGTCTTTCAGTCTCTTTTATGACTGACCAGAAAAGTGAGCTACTAACTTCAAATACATTCCGTATCCTCTGATACTTGTCTTGATATGTCTACAGTGTTTTTCAAACTCACACGATGTTGTGGAGAAGAGGAAAGTATTTTTCCTTTTTCTATCTTGTAATTTCTCCTTGCTCCTTACCTCAGAAACCTCTTTACAACATTTTCTTCTGCAAGTGACAACGCTCACTTCCTTGATGTTTCTGCTTCTCACAAGAGATCTAACACTCCAACTGAGAGGGTTGAAAACTTAGTATGCTAACGGATGCTTAAAGAATATAGAAAATGTTTGTCAAACCACTTGGAGTTTAGGCAGTTTCTTGCAAGACAAACACCCTACAAACTAATTTTGTTCTTAAAAGCTGAGCAGTTTTGTCTTTCTCTTTCCTTAACAGCTTTAATTCCTCATCCCTTCTGCCCTCCCCGTGCAACCAACACACACAAAAATAGCCAATGAGGAGATTACAGAGGATAGAAAGATATAAGAGGAAAACACCTTAATATGTTTTAAAGGATTTTACATCTATCACATGGGTTAGTGTATATGGAAAATTTTTAATTCCTTTTACTATAAGCTCCAATGAACACTGATTTTGTTTCATTGTTTTTTCTTTAATTTAAAAATATTTACTGAGTACCAACTACAGTCAAGGCACTACCCTGGGTGCTATTACAAATAAGGGTTAATGAGATAAAACAGTTCCTGGGCTCATTGAGAAAAGTGCTAGGAAGAAAAACACAGACAGTGGGATATCTCATATAGAAGCTGCAATGCTTCTTGTCTCAAGTTACCAGAAAAAAATTTTTTGATCAGAAAGGACATTTATTATCTCACATAATATAAAGTTAGAGGCTAGAAAAGTTCCACGATGATTAATTTAAAAGCTCAGTTGCCCCATCATTTATAGAAACACTTCTTTTTTGCCATTTTCAGCATGTTAGCCAGTCATTTTTGCCTAGGTATCCTCAGGATTCCAAAATAGCTGACACAGGGTCGGATGTCAGATATCCTAGGGTTGCAAAGAAGGCATTCTTTTTTGTTTTGTTTATTTACTTTCATCCATCTTTTTATTCTTTGGTCTGTGTGGGCCTCCCATTGCAGTGGACTCTCTGGCTGATACTTGTCTTGATATGTCTACAGTGTTTTTCAAACTCACACGATGTTGTGGAGAAGAGGAAAGTATTTTTCCTTTTTCTATCTTGTAATTTCTCCTTGCTCCTTACCTCAGAAACCTCTTTACAACATTTTCTTCTGCAAGTGACAACGCTCACTTCCTTGATGTTTCTGCTTCTCACAAGAGATCTAACACTCCAACTGAGAGGGTTGAAAACTTAGTATGCTAACGGATGCTTAAAGAATATAGAAAATGTTTGTCAAAC
This sequence comes from Tragulus kanchil, assembly GCA_022376925.1. Taxonomy (NCBI): domain Eukaryota; kingdom Metazoa; phylum Chordata; class Mammalia; order Artiodactyla; family Tragulidae; genus Tragulus; species Tragulus kanchil. The sequence goes on from JAIOJX010000030.1 coordinate 96,372,590, forward strand.
CACTTGGAGTTTAGGCAGTTTCTTGCAAGACAAACACCCTACAAACTAATTTTGTTCTTAAAAGCTGAGCAGTTTTGTCTTTCTCTTTCCTTAACAGCTTTAATTCCTCATCCCTTCTGCCCTCCCCGTGCAACCAACACACACAAAAATAGCCAATGAGGAGATTACAGAGGATAGAAAGATATAAGAGGAAAACACCTTAATATGTTTTAAAGGATTTTACATCTATCACATGGGTTAGTGTATATGGAAAATTTTTAATTCCTTTTACTATAAGCTCCAATGAACACTGATTTTGTTTCATTGTTTTTTCTTTAATTTAAAAATATTTACTGAGTACCAACTACAGTCAAGGCACTACCCTGGGTGCTATTACAAATAAGGGTTAATGAGATAAAACAGTTCCTGGGCTCATTGAGAAAAGTGCTAGGAAGAAAAACACAGACAGTGGGATATCTCATATAGAAGCTGCAATGCTTCTTGTCTCAAGTTACCAGAAAAAAATTTTTTGATCAGAAAGGACATTTATTATCTCACATAATATAAAGTTAGAGGCTAGAAAAGTTCCACGATGATTAATTTAAAAGCTCAGTTGCCCCATCATTTATAGAAACACTTCTTTTTTGCCATTTTCAGCATGTTAGCCAGTCATTTTTGCCTAGGTATCCTCAGGATTCCAAAATAGCTGACACAGGGTCGGATGTCAGATATCCTAGGGTTGCAAAGGAGGCATTCTTTTTTGTTTTGTTTATTTACTTTCATCCATCTTTTTATTCTTTGGTCTGTGTGGGCCTCCCATTGCAGTGGACTCTCTGGCTGCAGAGCACCGGCTCCTATGTGGACACACTGGTCCAGCTGCTTCGCAGCAGGTGGGATCTTCCCAGACCAGGGGTCAAACTGGTGCCCTTTGCACTGCCAGGCAGACTCTTTACCCACTGGACCACCAGGGAAGTCCCCAGGTGGTATTCTTTTTAAAAGATACAACTTTCTAAAAGCCCAATGCCTTTCTCCCACCAGCACTTCCTATGAATTGTTTGATAGGCCTATGCCTTAAAATAACTGAGTTATGCCCTGGGGCTAAGAAGGGTCCAGTTTTCCCTGAAGACTCTTTTCTTCTAGTGAATATGAAGGCTCTGTTACCAAAGAAGAAAAACTGTATAATAAGCAAAGAAGTGTCTGCTATAGTGAATGGCTGGTTAGCAAAGAAGCAGGAGCTCCAGAAAAATCTCTCTGAGATAAAACTGAACAAAGATACGACTGAAGAGAAGAACACAACCACTGGGAGAAGAGTATTCTGAGACAAAGTGGAGAGAAAGATAAATCTACCCAACATGGGGAAAAGTTTGATGTGCTTGAGGAACATACAGAATATAGTGTGACTGAAGTTCAGAGAATTTCAGAGAAAATACATGAGAAGAGGACCAAGAAATAAGCCCTAACTAAAGCTACAGGGTCTTAGAAGCCACTAGAAGGATTTGGTTTTATTTCCATTGATAATTAGTAGTCATTAAAGATTTTCAAGCCTGAGAAAGTTTTAAGCCACTTTAAAATGATCAAACTGGTTGTCATTTAGGGATAAACTACAGCCAACCAAGAGTTAAAGCATTTAAGAAGCTAATGTAGCAGAACAGGCAAGAAATGATAATAGCCAGGATGATAGCAGTGTGTTAAAGACAGTCAGAAGGAGTCAGATGCTTTATGTTGGGATGATGCTAACATGACCTACTACTGGATCATTTGTCAAGAATATGAAAAAGAGAATCAAAACATAACTTCTGAATTTGGGGCTTGAGCAAATGAGTTGGTATCTGTAGGAAATTCTTAAGAAGAAATGGATCCTATAGAGCTGGGAGTAATCAAAAGTCCTTTTTCTGGACAAGTTGAGTTTGGCATGCTGACTACATACTAGTAGAAACATCAATGGAGAGTTGGATATGAGTCTAGAGATCTGGACAGGGTTCTTAGCTGGGGTTTTTAATTTGGAGGACTGAGGGAGATCATCTAGACCAAAGACAGATGGAGAAGGGGGCTAACAACTTTATCCAAAGTCATATACATGAAAACTACTGCTTGCTACATCAGTCAGCAAAGGATGTTGCAGCCACCAAGCCATCACATTACATCTGCCCTGATGGGGCACCCCGATGAAACTCAAGATGAGAAAACAAGGGCACCTGCCCCAAACAGCTCAGGTGAGTATCAAGGGAATGATTTCAGTTGAGCATAAGAAGCTCTGTTACCAAAGAAGAAAACTGTATAATAAGCAAAGAAGTGTCTGCTATAGTGAATGGCTGGTTAGCAAAGAAGCAGGAGCTCCAGAAAATCTCTCTGAGATAAAACTGAACAAAGATACGACTGAAGAGAAGAACACAACCACTGGGAGAAGAGTATTCTGAGACAAAGTGGAGAGAAAGATAAATCTACCCAACATGGGGAAAAGTTTGATGTGCTTGAGGAACATACAGAATATAGTGTGACTGAAGTTCAGAGAATTTCAGAGAAAATACATGAGAAGAGGACCAAGAAATAAGCCCTAACTAAAGCTACAGGGTCTTAGAAGCCACTAGAAGGATTTGGTTTTATTTCCATTGATAATTAGTAGTCATTAAAGATTTTCAAGCCTGAGAAAGTTTTAAGCCACTTTAAAATGATCAAACTGGTTGTCATTTAGGGATAAACTACAGCCAACCAAGAGTTAAAGCATTTAAGAAGCTAATGTAGCAGAACAGGCAAGAAATGATAATAGCCAGGATGATAGTAGTGTGTTAAAGACAGTCAGAAGGAGTCAGATGCTTTATGTTGGGATGATGCTAACATGACCTACTACTGGATCATTTGTCAAGAATATGAAAAAGAGAATCAAAACATAACTTCTGAATTTGGGGCTTGAGCAAATGAGTTGGTATCTGTAGGAAATTCTTAAGAAGAAATGGATCCTATAGAGCTGGGAGTAATCAAAAGTCCTTTTTCTGGACAAGTTGAGTTTGGCATGCTGACTACATACTAGTAGAAACATCAATGGAGAGTTGGATATGAGTCTAGAGATCTGGACAGGGTTCTTAGCTGGGGTTTTTAATTTGGAGGACTGAGGGAGATCATCTAGACCAAAGACAGATGGAGAAGGGGGCTAACAACTTTATCCAAAGTCATATACATGAAAACTACTGCTTGCTACATCAGTCAGCAAAGGATGTTGCAGCCACCAAGCCATCACATTACATCTGCCCTGATGGGGCACCCCGATGAAACTCAAGATGAGAAAACAAGGGCACCTGCCCCAAACAGCTCAGGTGAGTATCAAGGGAATGATTTCAGTTGAGCCAAGACACCAGCATGTTCCCATACATAGAAGAGTGCTAAATTTCTTAACTTGAGATACCTGTTTTGCTTTAACTAGCAGCAATCTTTTTTTTTCATCCACCTTCACTCTTCTGGCCCATGTGGACCTCCCATTGCAGCGGCCTCTCCCGTTGTAGAGCACAGGCTCTAGGCACATGCGCTCCAGAGCTCCGGCTCCTAACTGGACAGGCCAGACTAGCCACTCTGCGGCACATGGGACCTTCCCGGGCCAGGGATCGAACTGGTGCCCCTTTCACCACAAGGCAGACACTGGACCACCAGAGAAGTCCCAACAGCAATCTTTTGATGTTCTGGCTACCTGGTCTTCTTGTTTTGCTATGTTATGAAAAAATACTCCTATATATCCCCAGACTCCCCTGACCTTGCTTCCTTGGAGCAGTTCCTCAGAATGACCTGAAATTCCAGTCTCCCAGGCTTGACATCTTCAGAGTGTCCACCAAATGAAACACAGCTCTCAACTTTTAGGCTATGTACATTTTTTTTTTAGTCACCAGGTACACTAAATGTAGGATTTTGTCAGATGAATAAAGTCTGGTTAAGTAACCTAGAGACGAGTTGAAACAAAAGAAAGGGTGCAAGACACAACTTTTGAAAGAATGACATAGCCCAAGGACACAACATTAGAATCAAATGGGTCCAAGATGGCAAACAAGTCAACTACAACTAGGCCTTGGATCCTCAATCAGCAAACTGAATGACACACCCAGAGGTACCATGACAGTTTCAATGTACCATCAAAAGAGCAAAAAGTGATTGGTGGCCCAACTCCTAAAAATTTCCACTGTTTCCTAAAAATAGCTGGAATAATCCTACCACTCATTAGCTATACAATTTATCCAGCCCAAAAAAGCTATGCAATAGTATGAAAAGGCATAAAGATATGACACTGAAAGATGAACTCCCCAGGTTGGCAGGTGCCCAATTTGCTACTGGAAACTAGTGGAGGAATAGCTCCAGAAGGAATGAAGAGGCTGAGCCAAAACAGAAACACCACCCGGTTGTTAATGTGTCTGGTGCTCAAAATAAAGTATGATGCTATAAAGAACAATATTGCATAGGAACCAAGACACCAGCATGTTCCCATACATAGAAGAGTGCTAAATTTCTTAACTTGAGATACCTGTTTTGCTTTAACTAGCAGCAATCTTTTTTCATCCACCTTCACTCTTCTGGCCCATGGACCTCCCATTGCAGCGGCCTCTCCCGTTGTAGAGCACAGGCTCTAGGCACATGCGCTCCAGAGCTCCGGCTCCTAACTGGACAGGCCAGACTAGCCACTCTGCGGCACATGGGACCTTCCCGGGCCAGGGATCGAACTGGTGCCCCTTTCACCACAAGGCAGACACTGGACCACCAGAGAAGTCCCAACAGCAATCTTTTGATGTTCTGGCTACCTGGTCTTCTTGTTTTGCTATGTTATGAAAAAATACTCCTATATATCCCCAGACTCCCCTGACCTTGCTTCCTTGGAGCAGTTCCTCAGAATGACCTGAAATTCCAGTCTCCCAGGCTTGACATCTTCAGAGTGTCCACCAAATGAAACACAGCTCTCAACTTTTAGGCTATGTACATTTTTTTTTTAGTCACCAGGTACACTAAATGTAGGATTTTGTCAGATGAATAAAGTCTGGTTAAGTAACCTAGAGACGAGTTGAAACAAAAGAAAGGGTGCAAGACACAACTTTTGAAAGAATGACATAGCCCAAGGACACAACATTAGAATCAAATGGGTCCAAGATGGCAAACAAGTCAACTACAACTAGGCCTTGGATCCTCAATCAGCAAACTGAATGACACACCCAGAGGTACCATGACAGTTTCAATGTACCATCAAAAGAGCAAAAAGTGATTGGTGGCCCAACTCCTAAAAATTTCCACTGTTTCCTAAAAATAGCTGGAATAATCCTACCACTCATTAGCTATACAATTTATCCAGCCCAAAAAAGCTATGCAATAGTATGAAAAGGCATAAAGATATGACACTGAAAGATGAACTCCCCAGGTTGGCAGGTGCCCAATTTGCTACTGGAAACTAGTGGAGGAATAGCTCCAGAAGGAATGAAGAGGCTGAGCCAAAACAGAAACACCACCCGGTTGTTAATGTGTCTGGTGCTCAAAATAAAGTATGATGCTATAAAGAACAATATTGCATAGGAACCTGGAATGTTAGGTCCATGAATCAAGGTAAATTGGAAGAGGCCAAATAGGAGACAGCAAGAGCAAATATCAACATTTTAGGAATCAGTGAACTGAAATGGATGGGAATGGGAAGATTTAATTCAGGTGACCATTATATTTGCTACTATGGACAAGAATTCCTTAGAAGAAATGAAGTAGCCTTCATACTCAACAAATGAGTTCAAAATGCAGTACTTTGGTGCAATCTCAAAAACAATAGAATGATCTTGGTTCATCTCCAAGACACACCATTCAATATGACACTAATCCAAATCTATGAACCAGCCACAAATGCCAAAAAAGCTGAAGTTGAGTGCTTCTTTGAAGACCTACAAGACCTTTTGAAACTAACACCAAAAAACAGATGTCCTTTTCATCATAAGGACTGGAATGCAAAAGTACGAAGTCAAGAGATACCTGGAGTAACAGGAAAGTTTGGCCTTGGAGTACAAAATAAAGCAGGACAAAGGCTAACAGAGTCTGCCAAGGGAACTCATTGATTACAGCAAACACCCTTGTCCAACAGCACAAAGACAACTCTGCACATGGACATCACCAGATGGTTAATACCAAAATTAAATAGATTATATTCTTTGCAGCCAAAGATGGAGAAGCTCTATACAGTCTGGAAAAAAAAAAGACTGGGAGCTGACTGTGGCTCAGATCATGAACTCCTTATTGCAAAATTCAGACTTAAATTGAAGAAAGTAGGGAAAACCACTAGGCCACTCAGGTATGACCTAATTTGAATCCCTTTATCAGCAAAAGTGACAGTCTCAAGGGATTAATTCTGATAGACTGCCTGAACAACTATGGACAAAGCTTCATGACATTATACAGGAGATGGTGACCAAGACTTTTGCCAAGAAAAAGAAATAGGTGGCCCAACTCCCCAGGTTTTGGCCCCCAAAGGTGGCCCAAATTTGCTACTGGAAACTAGTGGAGGAATAGCTCCAGAAGGAATGAAGAGGCTGAGCCAAAACAGAAACACCACCCGGTTGTTAATGTGTCTGGTGCTCAAAATAAAGTATGATGCTATAAAGAACAATATTGCATAGGAACCTGGAATGTTAGGTCCATGAATCAAGGTAAATTGGAAGAGGCCAAATAGGAGACAGCAAGAGCAAATATCAACATTTTAGGAATCAGTGAACTGAAATGGATGGGAATGGGAAGATTTAATTCAGGTGACCATTATATTTGCTACTATGGACAAGAATTCCTTAGAAGAAATGAAGTAGCCTTCATACTCAACAAATGAGTTCAAAATGCAGTACTTTGGTGCAATCTCAAAAACAATAGAATGATCTTGGTTCATCTCCAAGACAAACCATTCAATATGACACTAATCCAAATCTATGAACCAGCCACAAATGCCAAAAAAGCTGAAGTTGAGTGCTTCTTTGAAGACCTACAAGACCTTTTGAAACTAACACCAAAAAACAGATGTCCTTTTCATCATAAGGACTGGAATGCAAAAGTACGAAGTCAAGAGATACCTGGAGTAACAGGAAAGTTTGGCCTTGGAGTACAAAATAAAGCAGGACAAAGGCTAACAGAGTCTGCCAAGGGAACTCATTGATTACAGCAAACACCCTTGTCCAACAGCACAAAGACAACTCTGCACATGGACATCACCAGATGGTTAATACCAAAATTAAATAGATTATATTCTTTGCAGCCAAAGATGGAGAAGCTCTATACAGTCTGGAAAAAAAAAAGACTGGGAGCTGACTGTGGCTCAGATCATGAACTCCTTATTGCAAAATTCAGACTTAAATTGAAGAAAGTAGGGAAAACCACTAGGCCACTCAGGTATGACCTAATTTGAATCCCTTTATCAGCAAAAGTGACAGTCTCAAGGGATTAATTCTGATAGACTGCCTGAACAACTATGGACAAAGCTTCATGACATTATACAGGAGATGGTGACCAAGACTTTTGCCAAGAAAAAGAAATATAAAAGGCAAAACTGTTGTCTGAGGAGGCTTTACAAATAGCTGAGAAAAGAAGACAAGTGAAAGCAAAAGGAGAAAATGAAAGATATACCCATTTGCATGCAGATTTCCAAAGAATAGCAAGGAGAAATAAGAAAGCCTTCCTAAGGCAACAATGCAAAGAAACAGAGGAAAACAATAGAATGGGAAGGACTAGAGATCTCTTCAAGAAAATTAGAGACACCAAGGGAACATTTCACAATAAAGAACAGAAACGATATGGACCTAACTGAAGCATAAGAGATTAAGAAGAATAAGCAGAAGATCTATAAAGAAAAGATCTTAATGGCCTGGATAACCATGATGGTGTGGTCACTCACCTAGAGCCAGACATCCTGGAGTGTGAAGTCAAGTGGGCCTTAGGAAGTACCACTACAAACTAACCTAGTGAAGGTTACAGAATTCCAGCTGAGCTATTGCAAACATTACAAGATGACATTGTTTCACTGTTTACAATAGCCAAGACATGGAAACAACCTAACTTTTCATCAAAAGAGGAATGGATAAAGAAGATGTGGGGTGCTTGGGTGTGTGTGTGTGTGTGTGTGTGTGTGTGTCTGTATATAATGGAATATTACTTGCCATTAAAAAGAATGAAATAAGGCCATCTGCAGCAACATGGATAAACCTAGTGAGTATCATACTGAGTGAAGTAAGTCAGAGAAGGAGAAATATCATGTGACATTCCTTTTACATGGATCCTAAAAAGAAATGATACAGATGAACTTACAAAACAGAAAGAGACTCACAGACTTAGAAACAAACTCATGGCTGCAGTGGGGAGGGGATGGTTGGGGACTTTGGGAAAGTAAAATACACACTGCCACATTTGAAATGGATAACCAACAAAAATCCACTGTATAGCACATGGAACTCTGCTTAATGTTATGCACCAGCCTGGATGGGATGGGGGTTTGGGGGAGAATGGATACATGTATATGTATGGCTGAGCCCCTTTACTGTTTACCTGAAACTATCACAAATTTTTAATTGGCTACACCCCAATAACAATGTTTTTGGTGGAAAAAAAAAATGATGCTGTTGAAGTGCTGGAGTCAGTATGCCAGGAAATTTGGAAAACTCAGTAGTGGGCCACAGGACTGGAAAAGGTCAGTTTTTATTCCAATCCCCAAAAAAGGCAATGCCAAAGAATGTTCCAACTAACACAATTGCACTCATTTCATATGCTAGTAATGTAATGCTCAAAAACCGTTCAAACTAGGCTTCAACAGCATGTGAACTGAGAACTTCCAGATGTACAAGCTAGATTTAGATTCCTTGTTTTAAAAGGCAAAGGAACCAGAGATCAAATTGCCAACATCCATCCCTTGGATCATAGAGAAACCAAAGGAATTCCAGAAAAACATCTACTTCTGCTTCACTGACTACACTAAAGTCTCTGTGTGGATCCCAACAAACTGTGGAAAATTCTTAAAGAGAAGGAATACCAGACTACCTTACCTGCCTCTTGAGAAATATGTATGTGGGTCAAGAAGCAACAATTAGAACCAAACAAAGAGCAACAGACTAGCTCTAAATTGGGAAAGGAGTACATCAAGGCTGTATATTGTCACCTTGCTTATTTAATATGTATGCAGAGTACATCACGTGAAATGCTGGATGAAGCACAAGCTAGACTCAAGATTGCCAGGAGAAATATCAATAACCTCAGATATGCAGATGACACCACTAAGCAAAGAGGAACTAAGGAGCCTCTTGATGAAGGTGAAAGAGGAGAGCGAAAAAGCTACCCTAAAACTCAACATTCAAAAAACAAAGATCATGGCATCCGGTCCCATCACTTCATGGCAAACGGAAGGGCGAACAGTGGCAACAGTGGCAGACTTTATTTTCTAGGGCTCCAAAATCACTGCAGATGGTGATTGCAGCCGTGAAATTAAAAGACACTCGTTCCCTGGAACAAAAGCCATGAGAAACCTAGACAATGTGTTAAAAAGCAGAGACATCACTTTGCCAACAAGGTCCATATAGTCAAAGCTATGGTCTTCCCAGTAGTTGTGTATGGATTTGAGAGCTGGATCATAAAGCTAGTGCCAAAGAATTGATGGCCCTTTACTGTTTACCTGAAACTATCACAAATTTTTAATTGGCTACACCCCAATAACAATGTTTTGGTGGAAAAAAATGATGCTGTTGAAGTGCTGGAGTCAGTATGCCAGGAAATTTGGAAAACTCAGTAGTGGGCCACAGGACTGGAAAAGGTCAGTTTTTATTCCAATCCCCAAAAAAGGCAATGCCAAAGAATGTTCCAACTAACACAATTGCACTCATTTCATATGCTAGTAATGTAATGCTCAAAAACCGTTCAAACTAGGCTTCAACAGCATGTGAACTGAGAACTTCCAGATGTACAAGCTAGATTTAGATTCCTTGTTTTAAAAGGCAAAGGAACCAGAGATCAAATTGCCAACATCCATCCCTTGGATCATAGAGAAACCAAAGGAATTCCAGAAAAACATCTACTTCTGCTTCACTGACTACACTAAAGTCTCTGTGTGGATCCCAACAAACTGTGGAAAATTCTTAAAGAGAAGGGAATACCAGACTACCTTACCTGCCTCTTGAGAAATATGTATGTGGGTCAAGAAGCAACAATTAGAACCAAACAAAGAGCAACAGACTAGCTCTAAATTGGGAAAGGAGTACATCAAGGCTGTATATTGTCACCTTGCTTATTTAATATGTATGCAGAGTACATCACGTGAAATGCTGGATGAAGCACAAGCTAGACTCAAGATTGCCAGGAGAAATATCAATAACCTCAGATATGCAGATGACACCACTAAGCAAAGAGGAACTAAGGAGCCTCTTGATGAAGGTGAAAGAGGAGAGCGAAAAAGCTACCCTAAAACTCAACATTCAAAAAACAAAGATCATGGCATCCGGTCCCATCACTTCATGGCAAACGGAAGGGCGAACAGTGGCAACAGTGGCAGACTTTATTTTCTAGGGCTCCAAAATCACTGCAGATGGTGATTGCAGCCGTGAAATTAAAAGACACTCGTTCCCTGGAACAAAAGCCATGAGAAACCTAGACAATGTGTTAAAAAGCAGAGACATCACTTTGCCAACAAGGTCCATATAGTCAAAGCTATGGTCTTCCCAGTAGTTGTGTATGGATTTGAGAGCTGGATCATAAAGAAGGCTCAGTGCCAAAGAATTGATGCTTTTGAACTGTGATGCTGGAGATCAAACCAGTCAGACCTAAAGCAAATCAACCCTGAATATTCATTGGAAGGACTGATGCTGAAGCTGAAGCCTCACTATTGTGGGTCACTTGATGAGAAAAGCCAACTCACTGGAAAAGACCCTGATGCTGGAAAAGACTGAGGGCAGGAGGAGAAGGTGATGACAGAGGGCAAGATGGTTGGTAGCATCACCAATTCAAGTGAACATGAGCAAACTCCAGCAGATGGTGAAGGACAGGGAAGCCTGGCATACTGAAGTCCTTGGGATTGCAAAGAGTTGGACACGACTGAACAGCAACAGTCACAAATGCTAACCATGCTACATTTTCGAGGCTGCCATACTCGCCCTCTGCGATGGCCCATGCTCTGTGAAGTGTGTTTCACTCTAAATAAATCCACTTCTTACCTATCACCTTGTCTCTCATTGATTTCTTGATGTCTCCAGCAAGATCCTGAGCTTCATTAGGTCCTAAAACCAGGTATCGTGGCTTTGGTCTGGGTTTGAGTCCTGGCCTTATAAGCTGGAACTCCCAAATATGCTTTGGCCAGGTGTCCATCCCAGCCAGGTGAATTAAAGTCCAAACTGGGTTTTGGCTGAGTTTGAGTTCTGGCCACATATGTTCAAGTCCCAACCTAAGGTAAACGGTTTTAGTGTTACCAATAAGTTAAGAGAAAAATCAAGATACTGTGACATCTTGAAAATCACTGAAGGAAGTGCTTCAGGACTGGAGGTAGTCAACTCTTGTCAGTGCTGCAGAGTGATGCAGTAAGAGAAAGGCTTTGAGTTGACCGTTATTCAGTAAAATGAAGGCTGTTGATGACTTTGATAATACTGTCAATTCATTTAAAGAGTTGTTGAGTTAAAAAAGAATTTCTGGCTTGCTTTATTATCTACCTCACTATTATCCCAAACTCCAATTGTGATTGACATCTAAAACGTAAATAGTTTTAATATAACACAGTACATATTTTGGCTGTATGGGCCTTAATGATTAGCACTCTATACAGTTTAACATGTCGTTGAGAGTGATTCTCCACAGGTCTCTTGGCTTTTTGTACATCCTGCTAGCAGAACTGACAACCTCTGCTCCAAAGTGTCTTCCCAAAGAGGTTTGTGCATATGGGGAATAATCTTTGAAACTGAAGAGCATCTCTCTCTGGACCAAAAATCTGGTTTGTTTACCATTAGGTGCAAATATATATGTTTCTTACTGGGGCAAAGGTCAATCAGACTTAATGTTCATTTTAAAGGACCTGTTCCCTAAGCTCAGGACTCCTCTCAAGTAATATAACTCAAAGTGTGTATTAATAACATTTCCCCCTCTTCAACCCTCCCTAGGGGAATTGGGGTACAAACATAAATGCTGATATTCTAATACGAGCTCATATAACAAGGAGTAAAGTTCTCTGTCTCTGACTCAGAAAGCTCATGCAACTGTGAAACTGTAGCAAGCCAACTTGTATGCTTAGAAGTATGATAAAATTCCCAGCCTACTTGATAGATACATGTACCACAATAATCTAAGCTTCAGATCATAAAAGTAATGATTTCTTTCTTACTTTCAATATTTAGTCCCAAGTAATTCTTCCATTGAAATTTTTGTTCTACAAAAACTTACAAAAACTCTGTGCTTTCAAGGCTTAACTACTTGATTTTAACTGCTATTTCCCCCTAGAAAAAGAGCTGTTAGTGGTGAACATTTGGTAAAATGAGGGGTATACGGTTTTAGTGTTACCAATAAGTTAAGAGAAAAATCAAGATACTGTGACATCTTGAAAATCACTGAAGGAAGTGCTTCAGGACTGGAGGTAGTCAACTCTTGTCAGTGCTGCAGAGTGATGCAGTAAGAGAAAGGCTTTGAGTTGACCGTTATTCAGTAAAATGAAGGCTGTTGATGACTTTGATAATACTGTCAATTCATTTAAAGAGTTGTTGAGTTAAAAAAGAATTTCTGGCTTGCTTTATTATCTACCTCACTATTATCCCAAACTCCAATTGTGATTGACATCTAAAACGTAAATAGTTTTAATATAACACAGTACATATTTTGGCTGTATGGGCCTTAATGATTAGCACTCTATACAGTTTAACATGTCGTTGAGAGTGATTCTCCACAGGTCTCTTGGCTTTTTGTACATCCTGCTAGCAGAACTGACAACCTCTGCTCCAAAGTGTCTTCCCAAAGAGGTTTGTGCATATGGGGAATAATCTTTGAAACTGAAGAGCATCTCTCTCTGGACCAAAAATCTGGTTTGTTTACCATTAGGTGCAAATATATATGTTTCTTACTGGGGCAAAGGTCAATCAGACTTAATGTTCATTTTAAAGGACCTGTTCCCTAAGCTCAGGACTCCTCTCAAGTAATATAACTCAAAGTGTGTATTAATAACATTTCCCCCTCTTCAACCCTCCCTAGGGGAATTGGGGTACAAACATAAATGCTGATATTCTAATACGAGCTCATATAACAAGGAGTAAAGTTCTCTGTCTCTGACTCAGAAAGCTCATGCAACTGTGAAACTGTAGCAAGCCAACTTGTATGCTTAGAAGTATGATAAAATTCCCAGCCTACTTGATAGATACATGTACCACAATAATCTAAGCTTCAGATCATAAAAGTAATGATTTCTTTCTTACTTTCAATATTTAGTCCCAAGTAATTCTTCCATTGAAATTTTTGTTCTACAAAAACTTACAAAAACTCTGTGCTTTCAAGGCTTAACTACTTGATTTTAACTGCTATTTCCCCCTAGAAAAAGAGCTGTTAGTGGTGAACATTTGGTAAAATGAGGTATACTGAATATACACAGGGTGTATATTATAATAGAATTTCTAAAACGCTCTACAGATTTGACCAACATTTGGAGTTAATATTCTACTTTTTTCTTGAATTAGAAATAGAAATGAAATTGCGATGTTTTGACATTGACACACGTGTCTTTAAAAAGAAAAAAAAAAGTACTGCCATTCTGTTGTAACAAATATTGCTTCAATAATATCTGGTGATTTATTTTATCCATTCGCACAGACTCAGAATAATGTTATAGAGCTAGAAGAACCTCAGAGAACATGATTTCTAACAGCTACTTTTCCATATGAAGAAAACAAAAACTCAGACAGGCCAAAGAACTTGCTTTTGTTGATTATAACACAGGAATGAATTCAGACTTCTGACTGTCAGGTAATTTCCCCTTCCACAGTTTGTTCCCTCTGTTCCTTCTTAATCCTTTAGTTCCAAGAAAAAGGAACGTTTTGCAAAACAAGGCATTTTGAAGAGAGAAACAATGCAGCAGGGGAGTGAGAGAAAAAGGGTGAAGTTTATAGCTGAGGCTCCCCAGTCTCCACTAGCCTGCGGATTTCCAGCAAATTCTATTAAAAACAAAAACCACTTAATTTGGAATTTCACAATTCTGCTTCCTTATAACAAAAATCCGACTGGCTAGGAATTCAGACAATTTATGAGTAAATCATCAACACATAAGGGATGCTGGACATGTTACCAGCACTGCAACATCCATTTCTTCCTTTAATTAGTCCCCTGAACTTGTCAGTTGAGGGACTGGTCACAATCAAATCTGTGATTGTTTAGGATTAAAACTTAGATGCTTGATATACTCACACATTTTTTCCCTTTATAACATGTTTTTAGGCTTACAGACACATAGAATTAAGGATCATTTTCCAAGCAGAGACACCACTTTATAGACTATGTTTTTAGGCTTACAGAAGTATGATAAAATTCCCAGCCTACTTGATAGATACATGTACCACAATAATCTAAGCTTCAGATCATAAAAGTAATGATTTCTTTCTTACTTTCAATATTTAGTCCCAAGTAATTCTTCCATTGAAATTTTGTTCTACAAAACTTACAAAAACTCTGTGCTTTCAAGGCTTAACTACTTGATTTTAACTGCTATTTCCCCCTAGAAAAAGAGCTGTTAGTGGTGAACATTTGGTAAAATGAGGTATACTGAATATACACAGGGTGTATATTATAATAGAATTTCTAAAACGCTCTACAGATTTGACCAACATTTGGAGTTAATATTCTACTTTTTTCTTGAATTAGAAATAGAAATGAAATTGCGATGTTTTGACATTGACACACGTGTCTTTAAAAAGAAAAAAAAAAGTACTGCCATTCTGTTGTAACAAATATTGCTTCAATAATATCTGGTGATTTATTTTATCCATTCGCACAGACTCAGAATAATGTTATAGAGCTAGAAGAACCTCAGAGAACATGATTTCTAACAGCTACTTTTCCATATGAAGAAAACAAAAACTCAGACAGGCCAAAGAACTTGCTTTTGTTGATTATAACACAGGAATGAATTCAGACTTCTGACTGTCAGGTAATTTCCCCTTCCACAGTTTGTTCCCTCTGTTCCTTCTTAATCCTTTAGTTCCAAGAAAAAGGAACGTTTTGCAAAACAAGGCATTTTGAAGAGAGAAACAATGCAGCAGGGGAGTGAGAGAAAAAGGGTGAAGTTTATAGCTGAGGCTCCCCAGTCTCCACTAGCCTGCGGATTTCCAGCAAATTCTATTAAAAACAAAAACCACTTAATTTGGAATTTCACAATTCTGCTTCCTTATAACAAAAATCCGACTGGCTAGGAATTCAGACAATTTATGAGTAAATCATCAACACATAAGGGATGCTGGACATGTTACCAGCACTGCAACATCCATTTCTTCCTTTAATTAGTCCCCTGAACTTGTCAGTTGAGGGACTGGTCACAATCAAATCTGTGATTGTTTAGGATTAAAACTTAGATGCTTGATATACTCACACATTTTTTCCCTTTATAACATGTTTTTAGGCTTACAGACACATAGAATTAAGGATCATTTTCCAAGCAGAGACACCACAAGACTTTTTTTACTAGGCCAAATCAATATAGATTGGGTCTATGTGTAACTGTTTTTGCAGAAAAGATACAAATTTAAAATTTTTCTCTTAAGTGCAGTAACAATCTTTTGTTTATTTCATGTTCCAAAGTTGTTTATAATTCCTCTTGAATCCAGTGAAAAGTGCACCAAGAAACTTCCATATCATTTTCTCCTTTGATGTGGAATCTTGTCTGCAACTCTGCTTGTGAAGCACCGTGACTTTAAGAATGACTGATTTCTATCTCTAACCAATCTTAAGAATTTTATTTTAAATCAATTCCAAAGAGCTTCTAATTTTACTCTTACCTCAGAGCTCTAAAGGTACACCATTTAATCAGCAACAAAAAAAATATTATCTCACAAGTTCCTCATATTTGGCTGGTAACTAGCAAGTTTATCTACTGCCAGCTAAAGAGTGAAAACTATTTTTACAGACATCAGTCATTTCTATGTTTAAATGAGAAGTAGCACCATGGAGAGTCTGAGCACAGCAGGTAACAGCTGTTACGAAAGAGAGACTTTTTCTTTAAATTAGCAGCAGCATCATTTCTTGCTAGTTAAGACCACTTCTGGTGTTGCCTAATTTCATAAAACTTTTAAAGGTATTTGAATCTGTACAGTTAGGAAGCCATGAGTAATTAAAAATTTCTTTATCTAAATCAACATATACTTGAACTTGTCCTGATGTGTTTAATCAGCTGATCTTTTAAAAAAGATATGCACAGTAAGTTGTCACATTGCACCTAACAGACATTGAGTGTATTGACATGTTTATTCCTTAACTTGCCAATAGATGCCACTTATTATTCAGTAAGTGAGATTCGGTTCCACAGTGCAGCTATACTTAAATGAGGTTTCATTATTCATGAAGAGACAAACCAAAATGGATTTCTCATAAAGTGCTAGCCAGTTAAAATGAGTCTCTGTAAGCTCATCATACCTTTTCCTTCTATCCTAACGGCTGTGACAGAAAGCCCAGTGTTCTGCCCTGTGGTCACTGTATACTTAGCTCAAATGTTTGTTCGTTCTGTCTGGTAAAAGTCCCTACTTTCTTGATTGTATTTTGGTGCCTCGCTCCCAAGATAATCTTGCCAGCCTGTCATTTCTTCATGACCAAATTTAAGTGAAAATACCTTAATATTGCTTTTCTGGCCTTCTTTGGAAAATCTTGACCCAGAATTTCTGTTTTTATACTCTCACTCCCTTCTCAGTTGCTGTGATTCACTCCTGTTGGCTTTATGTCATCAGACTACCAGAAAAAGAAAGCATCCATAGCATCAACGCTAAGTGACTGCATATGTGTGTGTGTGTTCATATTCATAGTTTAATACGTGCAATATTATGGGCCATTGCTATATTGAAGTCAGTAAGGGTTAATCTCTTCTTGTTAAATTATGGTTAATCAAATTTCTAAAACAGTCATAGATGGATAAACACATACCACTCAATCAAGACAGTGTTACTCACCAATAGAAATATTAAGTGCTTTTCCAAAATTAAATAATCAAGGGTAGATTAGGAAATTTAGCAAACCTATTTACAAATTCGGCAGAATCTTAATAGATCATTTAACTGCTCTAGACAACTTGCTTTTAAATTAAGCCTAAATTATTTGCAATAAACTCAAATATAGACAGTTCACATTAACCTATTCTATTTACATGTACCTACTAACCTTAATTTATTTTCAAGTTTGAAGCACATTGTTAAAAGTTAAGCTGTCTTTGCAAAAAAGTGCAGACATTCTTTATCAGCTACCTATCCTTTTATAATTGTCCATCTCCTTCTCAACTCTAACAGTCCATCCTAAACACTTCTGTAAAACTAATCTTAAATTACAGGTACTGT
The DNA here is from genome assembly GCA_022376925.1 of Tragulus kanchil. Classification (NCBI taxonomy): domain Eukaryota; kingdom Metazoa; phylum Chordata; class Mammalia; order Artiodactyla; family Tragulidae; genus Tragulus; species Tragulus kanchil. Next base: position 96,390,079 of record JAIOJX010000030.1, read on the forward strand.
ATCATTATTCTGTAAGAAAACACTGAGTCCAACTTTCTCTTAGATGGAGGACAAATGACTTCAACATTCAAAGCCTTCCGCAGTCTGAATCCAACCTTTTTCAAAACTTACTTCCTTCTATAGTCTTTCATGGATTTTAATAGCTTGCAGAAATAAACCGTAAACCATGTGTTATGCACTTATTAGAAGCTGTCACATGCTCCTTTTTCATCTGTTATGTATTTTTTGATCACTGAGAGGTAACACTAACTGAAGCAGTGATAAATGCACCCCCACTTCAATTTATCCAATTTACAATAATGTCATCTAATACATAGTCATGTTTCAATTTTTAAAACCTCTGTGATGAGACTACCATAATTGGAATTACCTTCAGTTTTCACATCAAGACACTAAACCTTAAAAAATCACATTTGCTTTAAGTGGCAGAACCGAGAAACAGAATCTACGTCTTTCATATTTAATCCAATGTTTGTCTTTTTTCACACTAGGAAACCAGCTCAGTATTATATCAACACTGTTATCATGTAACACTGATATGTTAGATCAACACTTTTTAGCACCATGAACATTACTGGTAAATAAACATAAGCAAACAATCAAATTATGAATATAAATCAGTATCACTAAGCAACATATAATTGTCTACTAATACAGCTTTAACAGAATAGCAAAAGGAAACGTGAAAACAGTAAAAATAAAGCAGTCAGTTCTTTTGATACATACAGCAATATTATATATTGATACTACATAGACATGGCATGAAATTAAAAATAAATATGGTTTGATAATTCAGAAAACAGGACTTCTAGATATACCATTGGGACATTTTAAGATCATATGAATTTAAGGTATAGAAATGTATAGTAAACAACCAAAAATGCATATAAACTTCAAGATTGTATGGTAAGAGATAAGAATTTGATGACTTTTAACAGCATATTGTTTCTATGTAGCAGAATTTAGTTGCTTCTAAGTAACTAAACCCAAGAGGCTTCCCTGGTGGCTCAGTGGTAAAGAACCACCTGCTAATCCTGAAGATACAGTTCAATCCCTGGGTCAGGAAGATTCCTTGAAGAAGGAAATGGCAACCCACTCTAGTGTTCCTGCCTGAGAAATCCCACGGACAGAGGAACTTGGTGGGCCATAGTCCATGGGATCGCAAAGAGTCGAACAGGATCTAGAGACTAAACAACAAAACTGAAGCCAGAAATCTCTCAAGAGTATAACCTGCTAAACTTCCTGAGTTACAATCTTTGCCTCCCCCCATACTGGCATGAAATTCTGAACAAGGTACTAGATCGTTCTGTTTCTTAGTTTCTTTGTCTATAGAACTAAGACAATGATAGGACCTACTTTGTAGGTTTATTTTGAGGATTGGATGAGTTAATTCGTTACACACTCAGGATAGTTTTTGGCACATTTAACGAGATCATTATGGACTCCAAGCAGTGCCTGGTTCAACAATGCCAGTCATGAACACTGTCATCATGTTCTTCATCAAAAACAGCAATAAGGAGCCTATGACATTAATATTTGTAAAATTTGAAAAGGAAGCATATGTTCAGAAGATTATACATTTTTTAATAGCAGTTACAGGTTAAAAATTAAAGAACTAAATGATATCTAGCTGCAAAGGCTGAATCAAGTCGATCTAAATACATCTAATTTATGGCTAAAATGGAGACACTTTGAACCTGAGAGCCCTTCTGATACATGAAAAGCAAATTTAGGATTTAGGATGAATTCTAACAAATCTAAACATTTTTCACAAGTGTATTACCAGATTTCTCTTCTACCACAGAGTGCATGTTTATTCCTTGAATAACTGGCTTCACACACTTAAAGTTTTACTAAATGATCAATAAACTAAAACATAGCTTTTGGGTTGTTGTCAAATAAATCCTTCAAAATAAGGAGCAAAAGGTCACACTAACAACAAAGGAGAGCTGTATTTCCAGTTAAGTGGTTCAAATGAAAGCATCAAATCATCTGTGTTTATGAATTATGTCAAAGTATGACTATTTTTCTATGATAAAATTCTGTGAAGGTAAATAATACTATAAAATGCAATAAATGGTCATAATTGATTAAATAAAGTGCTGTTCTGTAGAAATGTTTCATACATAATTGTGGCTGTTTTCCATTTCACCTCCTAGTGGCCTTATGCTCGTACTGCATGATCCCTTTTGGTCAATTCACAGTAATCTCTACTGTTTGGTTAACGATTGTTCAATGTTAAACAATTTGATCGCATCTCTAAATTCATGCATAATAGTTTTTTTTTAATTTTACTTTTACAGAGTTTTGTTGTTTACTGCCATACACAAACTCGAATCAGCCACAGGTATACACATGTTCCTCCCACTTGAACTTCCTCCCATTTCCTCCCCGCCCACCCTTCTAGGCTGTTACAGACTAAGCATGTTTTTTTTAGGACTACTTTTGAGGATTGGATGAGTTAATTCGTTACACACTCAGGATAGTTTTTGGCACATTTAACGAGATCATTATGGACTCCAAGCAGTGCCTGGTTCAACAATGCCAGTCATGAACACTGTCATCATGTTCTTCATCAAAAACAGCAATAAGGAGCCTATGACATTAATATTTGTAAAATTTGAAAAGGAAGCATATGTTCAGAAGATTATACATTTTTTAATAGCAGTTACAGGTTAAAAATTAAAGAACTAAATGATATCTAGCTGCAAAGGCTGAATCAAGTCGATCTAAATACATCTAATTTATGGCTAAAATGGAGACACTTTGAACCTGAGAGCCCTTCTGATACATGAAAAGCAAATTTAGGATTTAGGATGAATTCTAACAAATCTAAACATTTTTCACAAGTGTATTACCAGATTTCTCTTCTACCACAGAGTGCATGTTTATTCCTTGAATAACTGGCTTCACACACTTAAAGTTTTACTAAATGATCAATAAACTAAAACATAGCTTTTGGTTTGTTTTCAAATAAATCCCTTCAAAATAAGGAGCAAAAGGTCACACTAACAACAAAGGAGAGCTGTATTTCCAGTTAAGTGGTTCAAATGAAAGCATCAAATCATCTGTGTTTATGAATTATGTCAAAGTATGACTATTTTTCTATGATAAAATTCTGTGAAGGTAAATAATACTATAAAATGCAATAAATGGTCATAATTGATTAAATAAAGTGCTGTTCTGTAGAAATGTTTCATACATAATTGTGGCTGTTTTCCATTTCACCTCCTAGTGGCCTTATGCTCGTACTGCATGATCCCTTTTGGTCAATTCACAGTAATCTCTACTGTTTGGTTAACGATTGTTCAATGTTAAACAATTTGATCGCATCTCTAAATTCATGCATAATAGTTTTTTTTTAATTTTACTTTTACAGAGTTTTGTTGTTTACTGCCATACACAAACTCGAATCAGCCACAGGTATACACATGTTCCCTCCCACTTGAACTTCCCTCCCATTTCCCTCCCCCGCCCACCCTTCTAGGCTGTTACAGAGCCCCTGTGCGAGTTCCCTTAGTCTCAGAGCACTGTCACACTGGCCGTCTACTCTACCCGTGGTAGTGTCAGTGTCCATGCTACTCTTTCCATACATCCTATCCAGTCCTCCCTCCCACCCATAAAAGCTTTTTTAGTCTATAGTAAGATACTACTGTTACAGCCATAGAAAACAAATTTATTTTTGTTCTTAATCATGTTCTTCAACTCACACTTTTCTAATATTTTTGCTGAGTATGTCATACCTCCTAATATGCTCTGAAGGTCTTCGTGGAAGGAAACAGTAATTGGCATTCTCCTAAATGTTCCTCATCTTTAAATCAATTTTAAAATCATAAGGTAGTAAAAGATGATAAACCACTACGCCTGCAACTAATCTAAACTAGAAGTTTCAAATATATTTCAGCTTCTACAAAATGGCTAATCAATCAAAAACGTGCTATTTTGGTTTCTGTCTTTTAATATTTATGTTGCTATGATACTGTGTTTTTGTTTTTACCAAATGTCAAGTAAGCAAACGTGGAATAGCCTTATTAGAATTACATGGATCCCCTCAATGGCACTGAGTATATGCAAAAAAAAAAATGATTGTCTGTAAACAACTGTGCAAGTAACTTCTCATTACCAGTTAGTAAGTAGAAAACAGGTCTAAGGGATATTTCTAAATTTTGTAAATAGCACTGTTTTTCCTCCCAATAATTTTATGGGAGAACTCAGAATTCAAGTTTCATATTTAGCAACATTGATAACAGTATCAGGTCGCAATATATTTTTCATGGCCTTTTTGGGGATGTTTTTTTAACTTTATGTGGACCATTATTGATTTAGTTGCAATACTGTTTCATGTTTTGGTCACAAGGCATGTGGAATCTTATCTTACCAAGCAAGGATTGAGCTCACATTCCCTGCATTAGAAGGCAAAGCCTTAACCACCGAACTGCCAGGGAAGTCCTTATTCTTCATGTTTTTAATTATCTCAATAATACTAAATTTTTCCCGGGCTTCCCCTGGTGGTCCAGTGGGTAAGGACACCGCCTTGCAGTGCAAGGGGCGCCGGTTCGATCCATGGTCTGGGAAGATCCCACGTGCCGCGGAGCGGCTGGACGGATGTGTCCAATTACCGAGCCGGAGCTCTGGGGCGCATGTTCCCAGAGCCGGCGCTCTGCAACAACAGTGGCCACCGCGATGGGAGGCCCACAGGAGCCAAAGAACAAAGACGGATGAAAATAGAGAAATGAAAGACCAATAGAAGTGGCCCGCCCGCTCCCCTCCCTCCCCAACCTGACCCCCACCCAAAACAAATAAATAAATAAATCTTAAATTTTTCCCATCTTTAATTATTATATAAGGAATAGGTTTGAATTTTAGTGATTTTTCTCATCATTTAGTTGTTGTTCTGATTGAAATTAAATATTGCCTATAAAACTTACAGTAACCACACTGATGGATAATACTTGTAACTACTTACATATTTTTGGAGAAAATTTGATCATACATGAAACTGTGCATTATTTAATCTCTGCTTATGTGCCCTTATCATAGAATCAAGGTATGACGGAAGGAAAATAAGCAGTTTTAGAAGTAGTGGGTTTCATTAATCTGGATGAACATCTAGTAAGAGTGAAAGCAGATAAGACCTTTTCCTTCAGGTATGCTCTAGTCTTCTAAGTTATAAAATAATAACATAAATAAACATATGATCCCAAACTCCCCATTAAAGGAAAATTAAGGATATACTGAAGATCAAAACTACGTGATTTAGATATGGACAAGTAGGTAAGATTTTTGCTGAGGAAATAATATTTAAGCTGAAACTGGAAAGGTAAGTAAGCAAAGGTTAGAAGAAAAATAAGCAACATGGCTTCCCCTGGTGGTCCAGTGGGTAAGGACACCGCCTTGCAGTGCAAGGGGCACCGGTTCAAGCCCTGGCCTGGGAAGATCCCACGTGCCGCTCCGCGGCTGGACTGATGTGTCCAATCACCGAGCCGGAGCTCTGGAGCGCATGCGCCCAGAGCCAGTGCTCTGCAACGACAGACGCCACCGCGATGGGAGGCCCGCATGAGCCAAGGAACGAAGACGGGTGAAAATAGAGAAAATGAAAGACCAATAGAAGTGGTCCACCCACTCCCCTCCCTCCCCAACCCGACCCCCGCCCAGAGTAAATAAATAAATAAATCTTAAAAAAAAAAAAAAAATAAGCAACAAGTTTTCAAAGCAGAAGAACTTAAAAGCCCTAAGGTAGGAACCTTTCTACACTGCTGGTAGGAATATATGTTGGTGTGGGCACTATGGAAAATAGCAGTAAGATTCCTCAGAAAACTAAAAATAGAACCACCATATGATTCTGAAATCTAACTCTGAGGCACATATATCCAGACAAAACTATAATTAGAAAGGATACACACATCCCTATGTTCACAGAAGCACTATTCACAATAGTCAAGACATGGAAATAATCTAAATGTCCACCAACAGAGGAATGGATAAGAAGATGTGGTATGTATATATGATGGAATATTACTCAGCCATAAAAAAGAACAAGATAATGCCATTTGCAGCAACAAGAATGCAGTTACAGATCATACTACATGAAATAAGTCAGAAAGACAAAGACAAATACCATATAATATGATAAAACTTATATGAGGAATCTAAAATATGACACAAATGAACCTATTTATGAAACAGACTCATGGACACAGAGAACAGACCTGCAGTTGTCAAGGAGGAGGGGGTTGGGGGGGCGGAGTGGCAGCTTGGGGTTAGCAGATGTACACTATTATATATGGAATAGATAAACAGCAAGGTCCTACAGTACAACACTGAGAACTATGTTCACTATCCTACTGCAAAACCATAATGGAAAAGAACATGGAAAACAGTGTGTGCACGGATGTGATTAGATATGGACAAGTAGGTAAGATTTGCAGAAAAAAAGGCTTAGAAGAAAAATAAGCAACATGGCTTCCCTGGTGGTCCAGTGGGTAAGGACACCGCCTTGCAGTGCAAGGGCACGGTTCAAGCCCTGCCTGGGAAGATCCCACGTGCCGCTCCGCTGGCTGGACTGATGTGTCCAATCACCGAGCCGGAGCTCTGGGCGCATGCGCCCAGAGCCAGTGCTCGGGCCGACAGACGCCACCGCGATGGGAGGCCAGCATGAGCCAAGGAACGAAGACGGGTGAAAATAGAGAAATGAAAGACCAATAGAAGTGGTCCACCCACTCCCCTCCCTCCCCAACCCGACCCCCGCCCAGAGTAAATAAATAAATAAATCTTAAAAAAAAAAAAAAAATAAGCAACAAGTTTTCAAAGCAGAAGAACTTAAAAGCCCTAAGGTAGGAACCTTTCTACACTGCTGGTAGGAATATATGTTGGTGTGGGCACTATGGAAAATAGCAGTAAGATTCCTCAGAAAACTAAAAATAGAACCACCATATGATTCTGAAATCTAACTCTGAGGCACATATATCCAGACAAAACTATAATTAGAAAGGATACACACATCCCTATGTTCACAGAAGCACTATTCACAATAGTCAAGACATGGAAATAATCTAAATGTCCACCAACAGAGGAATGGATAAGAAGATGTGGTATGTATATATGATGGAATATTACTCAGCCATAAAAAAGAACAAGATAATGCCATTTGCAGCAACAAGAATGCAGTTACAGATCATACTACATGAAATAAGTCAGAAAGACAAAGACAAATACCATATAATATGATAAAACTTATATGAGGAATCTAAAATATGACACAAATGAACCTATTTATGAAACAGACTCATGGACACAGAGAACAGACCTGCAGTTGTCAAGGAGGAGGGGGTTGGGGGGGCGGAGTGGCAGCTTGGGGTTAGCAGATGTACACTATTATATATGGAATAGATAAACAGCAAGGTCCTACAGTACAACACTGAGAACTATGTTCACTATCCTACTGCAAAACCATAATGGAAAAGAACATGGAAAACAGTGTGTGCACATGTGTGTATGTGTACAGATGTGTGTGTATATATATATATATATATATATATATATATAGCCAAATCACTTTCTGTGCAACAGAAATCAACACAACATTGTAAATCAACAGTATTTCCTTCATTAAAAAAAAAAAGTCTTGGGCTTCCCTGGTGTCCAGTGGGTAAGGACACTGCCTTGCAGTGCAAGGGGCACCAATTCGATCCCTAACCTGGGAAGATCCCACATGCCATAGAGCAGCTGGACTGATGCATCCAACTACCGACCTGGGGCTCTGGAGCGCATGTGCCCAGAGCCGGTGCTTGGCAGCTAGAGAGGCCACTGCAATGGGAGGCCCACATAGGCCAAAGGACAAAAGATAAATAAAATAAAGATCAATAGAAGTGGCCAAAAAGAAAAAAAAAAAATCTTCCCTAGGTTAAAAAAAAAAATCCATTAAGGTGGAAAACAGCTGAAAAGTGAATTACCAAGCTATATTTACAATTATTCCTTAAACAATACACTGGTACTTGTATTCTCTTCATGGGCTTTTGGTATTTGCCCAGAATGTAAGATATTCACAAGAGTCTGGGCAGTGGGTTCTCTCATACAAGCAACATGATTTGGAGAGCATTAGCCAGACCTTGTATTTTTTTTGGTGGCTTTGTTTGTTGTTGCACTATTACTTCATACAGTAACAACCTCAGCAATAATGCTTTAATCTGTAAGACTTAAACTATAAGGTCAGATAAAGTCTCAAGATAGCAAACCATCACCCCAGAATCATTGGGATGGCACACTCAAAATTTTGTAGAAGGCAACAACGGCTCTATGGCAAGCTCATTCCTTTTCACTTTTTAAAACAAAGGAGCCTAAATACAAACCAGAACTTATTATTTAGTTTTTGTTTTTTTTTTATACCAGATGTACTAAAAGTAAGAGTAAGACCTATGCCTTGGTCTTGGTTTACTGTGGTGATAGCTTAATTTTTAATGATGCCCACTCTCTGCCTCCCCAAACACAGATTAAGATCATGAATTAGTTTACTTATAAGATGTGAACGGGTCCAAAGCATAATCCATCAATAAGAGCATGTCACTGAAAGAGGTTGCCTGCTACCAGACAATATCATGAGTTGCAAGCCACAGAAACTCTGGGAAAACTTATGCAAAAAAATGAATTTCTTGAAAGCAAATCATGTGAAAACTGAAGAGCCAGTGTCCTACTGCCCAGAAACTAGAACAGCTCCCGGAAGCTGGGTAACAAAAACTAATAAACTATCTTCTTAGGGTGCTATAATTTAGTAGGATATTTTGTCTCAGAGTTTCAGAGTTAGTGGCACTAAGCCAAGATTTCAGTCCCAAGGACAGGGAATCTGATTCATTTGGGTCATGTGTTTCTCTCAAGGTTAGAGGAGGTCAGGGTGCTTTCACTGGCAAATCCCCTACGGTGGAGAATGCAAAACTGGAGTGAAGTCAAAGGAAAGCGTGCAGGGTAGGAAAATCACAGAAGTGTCCTATACATTGTTGGGTAGCACTGAGGAATCATCACAGGGGATGTTTCGACAGTGAGAAATCCTCTTTCAGAGACCTGAATTCATCCGTAAGATTGATAAAAAATATTCATATCATTTTAGCCTTCTGTTTAAATTTTTTACATGTTTGTTTTTGCAAAAATCTCTTCTCAGGCCAAAGTAAAGAGCCATGTAATGAATGAACAACTGCTGTTTTCAGCGAAACAAGTTCATCACTTTTTAACTGATTTGCATCTTATGTTTTGATTTATGGATGTAGTGACCCAGGATCCAAATGAAAATACACCATTTGAGATCCATGCTTCTCAACCTGGCATTTAATATCCTCCATAAGAAAACCCAATCTTACTTCTACTGATCTCTTATATATATTCAAATATCCTGGGAAATATATCAAGTTGCCAATTCCAAACACACACAGCCCTTGTTTGATCCTGTGCCTTTACTGAAATCACCCTTCGCCTCATCAAATTCAGCTGCGATATATCCTTGTAGGGAGCATGGACTTGCTGTGAACAACTTTATCTGCCTATCTTAGGTTAGAGATATTTATCTCATGCCCTAACTGCCTGGTAATTGCACTGCCTTGCATAAGTTACACTTCATGTGAACATGTCTTATGCTTTCCACAGTATCATAAATTTCTTAAATGCAGGAATTATTTATCACATATATATATTTATCTACATCAGTGGACCTTGACATTTGCTGATTAAATACTCCTCTAGGCTTCAGGTAGCAATAATCAATGTCCAGAGAAATCTAAATAATTGCTTTGCTCCTTGCAATTTAAGTATATATGTTAAAAAAAGAATGTTCTCCTACCATCTTTAGTAAGTTTGAGAAAGTCTCCATACCTTTTAAATGACATTGGGATCTAAGCCAGTTAGGCCAATTAGCTCATATCTGCTTACGATTCAGAATGAGTACACACCTCTTGCATGACTCTAGTTGATGTAATTCAATATACTTTTATGACCTAAAAGTGATGTAACTCAATACACTTTTATGACCTAAAGTATGGTAATTTTAAAAATGACTAGTTCTATGAATCCAGGCATCTGAATCATTCCGTTAATTTCACTGTTTGTATTAAACATAATACAAAAGAACACATTCTTTCAGTTCCTTTATATTAGACGAGCTCTATATCCTGCTGCTAAATTTCTTACCATATAGAGTTGCTGACAAATCATCAAGCTTTGGGCTGATTTTACATAAATCTCTGAAAGAGCTTGGAAAAAATAAAAAGCAACATGCGATTCTCTTATTAAAAACATTTATTACTGACCCAAATTTATTCATGTAACTATAGTCACTTTTTAACTGATTTGCATCTTATGTTTTGATTTATGGATGTAGTGACCCAGGATCCAAATGAAAATACACCATTTGAGATCCATGCTTCTCAACCTGGCATTTAATATCCTCCATAAGAAAACCCAATCTTACTTCTACTGATCTCTTATATATATTCAAATATCCTGGGAAATATATCAAGTTGCCAATTCCAAACACACACAGCCCTTGTTTGATCCTGTGCCTTTACTGAAATCACCCTTCGCCTCATCAAATTCAGCTGCGATATATCCTTGTAGGGAGCATGGACTTGCTGTGAACAACTTTATCTGCCTATCTTAGGTTAGAGATATTTATCTCATGCCCTAACTGCCTGGTAATTGCACTGCCTTGCATAAGTTACACTTCATGTGAACATGTCTTATGCTTTCCACAGTATCATAAATTTCTTAAATGCAGGAATTATTTATCACATATATATATTTATCTACATCAGTGGACCTTGACATTTGCTGATTAAATACTCCTCTAGGCTTCAGGTAGCAATAATCAATGTCCAGAGAAATCTAAATAATTGCTTTGCTCCTTGCAATTTAAGTATATATGTTAAAAAAAGAATGTTCTCCTACCATCTTTAGTAAGTTTGAGAAAGTCTCCATACCTTTTAAATGACATTGGGATCTAAGCCAGTTAGGCCAATTAGCTCATATCTGCTTACGATTCAGAATGAGTACACACCTCTTGCATGACTCTAGTTGATGTAATTCAATATACTTTTATGACCTAAAAGTGATGTAACTCAATACACTTTTATGACCTAAAGTATGGTAATTTTAAAAATGACTAGTTCTATGAATCCAGGCATCTGAATCATTCCGTTAATTTCACTGTTTGTATTAAACATAATACAAAAGAACACATTCTTTCAGTTCCTTTATATTAGACGAGCTCTATATCCTGCTGCTAAATTTCTTACCATATAGAGTTGCTGACAAATCATCAAGCTTTGGGCTGATTTTACATAAATCTCTGAAAGAGCTTGGAAAAAATAAAAAGCAACATGCGATTCTCTTATTAAAAACATTTATTACTGACCCAAATTTATTCATGTAACTATAGTCACGGTATCTTTGTGTTCTAAAATCGTTCTTGCTAAAATACAGTACTATATTTGATAAAGACTCCTCTTTGCCACCTATAATGGAGTTTTCTTGCATCTCAGAAACTATTTTATTCTACATATGCAAACATAGCTCAAAGATTTCATTAAGCTGGTTAAAACATATATGTATACATATGTATATACATATACATGTGTGTATGCCAGCTTAACATGCATATATGTGTATGTATGTGTGTGTGTCACAATTTTGTCTTCTGCTTTGAATTAGTGATTCTAAACTTTTACAGTAGCAACTTTACATGATGTTGAAAATCCATAATTTTTCATCACACATTCCTAGTGTTCATTTATCAAATGCTACTCCCATGCCTTTAGGAATTTTTCAGTTAAAGTTTTAAAGTCTAAATGAAGTCTAAGTTTCTATCTAAATTAAGATCTACAGATCCTTTGAGGCTGTATGCACTTATTTGAACATCCCGTCTAACCAGTCACTTCATATAAGTATAGTTCTTTGTGACTTGACACATACACACAGAACTGTTTAGAGCTGTGGCATTGTCAGGTCAAGAGTGTCCCCAATTCTGTAAATGTAAGCGACAGTGAAGTTATTGGAAAGTATAGTACTCACTTAATCTTCTATCAAAGCAAACACATATGCTTTAAAAGTTTGAGGTATCATAATGTGCAGAAAGGTAGCCAGGATCACACTGTAGCAATCCCAGTATTTACTAAGTGCAAATATTGATAGACAGTATTGTGGAAGATTCCTCTATCCACAAAAATATTTTAAACTCTATGTTTATTTTACTTCCATGACCAATAACTTGTTAAATATGACATCTTGCTTTTAAGGAAAAAAAAGTGTTAATCGCTCAGTTGCATCTGACTCTTTGGGATCCCCTGGACTGTAGGCTACCAAGCTCCTCTGTCCATGGAATTCTCCAGGCAAGAATACTGGAGTGGGTTGCCATTTCCTTCTTCAGGGGATCTTCCTGACCCAGGGATCCGCATTGATGGCAGATTCTTTTCTGTTTGAGCCAATATGACTTTCCAAATATGACAGCATCTTACTGACCTGCCCAAAGGGTACCAAAGTGGCATTTGTTTTCTTTTCATAAAATCTCTCTGTACACAGCACTAGATCTGCACTTTAGTGTCCAGCTTTGGTTTGTGGCGGGGAGTGTGGGGATGTATCATTATAGGTACGACTGACTGAATCACTGGCTACGGGATTCAACTGATTTTCCAGAGCCTTCTCCCTAGGGGTCAAGCTGATGATACGTGGCTCAAAGCCTCAGTCCTCCAGTCACATGGTTGGTCTCTACGGCCTGAACTGAGTCATCTTGCCAGCTTAAACTATGCTGGAGCCTACCACCAGTCACTTGATTGGCATAAATGATCAGGGCTCAGCATGAAAAGAGACATTCCTATCACTCACGAAAATTCCAAGGATTGAGAGGCCACCTCCAGGAACCAGGGACGGAGGCCAGTCAGAAGTTTATCACACACCCCCACTCCCAAATCACCACTGTCTTTTGCTTGAACGACTGCAGTGACTCCCCCAATGGTATTCTTCTTATTCTTCTGCATTCTTTCAGTTCAGTCTCCAGACATTAGCTCAAGTAGTCCTTTCCAAACTTCAGTGGAATCATGTGATTCCTTTGCCCTAAACCAGTCAACAATTCCTTAGTTCACTCATTGGAGAAGTTAATGCTTTGCACGGTAAATGAGTCCAACATGACCCGGTCCCTCATCACACGTCTAAAGTCATCTTCTATCAATCTCCTCTTCCTCCACTCTTTCCCACCATAACCATTCTGTAACTACTCCTCCAGTCTTCAAAATGGTCTTAGACAAAAGCTTTGCACTTATTCCCTTGGCTCTCTTCCTCTGTTTTACCTTCATGTTTGTCTCATGCATGTATAGTTCCAGTCATTTGCTTCTTGCTTAGAAAAACTCCCCTGGGCAGTGCAGGGTCTGAACACAATACTACAGTGCTCTAAATGAGACTAAAAAATATAAGCAATTCAACCAATTAAAAACTTCAGATCTAACTTGTTTTACTAAGGTGGCTTATAAAAGTTTGACTTTTCAATAAAACATCTATTATTTTCTTTTACCTCAATATGGAATGCACCACATTATCAAATACTAATCTAAAAATATTATGCACCAATAAATGATTAAGTGGCTAAAGACTCCTTTATTGACAAAATAATTAATTATTGAGAATAGTTAATAATTCCTCTTTGAGATAAAAATATTTGATTTTTCTAACTTCTGGGTGGGATATACTAATATATTTACTATATACCATATATATACATACACACACACATACACACTAGTATATTTACTAGTATCATGAGAAGTTAAAGTGAAACATTTAAAACAGAGGTTGGCAAGGTACAGAGAGAAAACATGTTCAGGGTTGTGTGCCACAGTGTTTCTGTCCTATTTGTCTCTGCCATCGTACTACAAAAGTAGTCACACACAACATGTTAATAAATCGGGTGACTATGATCCAACTCTGCTTACCAAAGCAACCCGTGGGTGAGATGTGCCCTATGAGTCACAGGAAGAAAGATATGATAACTACTTATTTGTGTCAGCAGAATGGTAGCCACTTCTTCCCCCCTTACCACTGTCTTTTGCTTGAACGACTGCAGTGACTCCCCCAATGGTATTCTTCTTATTCTTCTGCATTCTTTCAGTTCAGTCTCCAGACATTAGCTCAAGTAGTCCTTTCCAAACTTCAGTGGAATCATGTGATTCCTTTGCCCTAAACCAGTCAACAATTCCTTAGTTCACTCATTGGAGAAGTTAATGCTTTGCACGGTAAATGAGTCCAACATGACCCGGTCCCTCATCACACGTCTAAAGTCATCTTCTATCAATCTCCTCTTCCTCCACTCTTTCCCACCATAACCATTCTGTAACTACTCCTCCAGTCTTCAAAATGGTCTTAGACAAAAGCTTTGCACTTATTCCCTTGGCTCTCTTCCTCTGTTTTACCTTCATGTTTGTCTCATGCATGTATAGTTCCAGTCATTTGCTTCTTGCTTAGAAAAACTCCCCTGGGCAGTGCAGGGTCTGAACACAATACTACAGTGCTCTAAATGAGACTAAAAAATATAAGCAATTCAACCAATTAAAAACTTCAGATCTAACTTGTTTTACTAAGGTGGCTTATAAAAGTTTGACTTTTCAATAAAACATCTATTATTTTCTTTTACCTCAATATGGAATGCACCACATTATCAAATACTAATCTAAAAATATTATGCACCAATAAATGATTAAGTGGCTAAAGACTCCTTTATTGACAAAATAATTAATTATTGAGAATAGTTAATAATTCCTCTTTGAGATAAAAATATTTGATTTTTCTAACTTCTGGGTGGGATATACTAATATATTTACTATATACCATATATATACATACACACACACATACACACTAGTATATTTACTAGTATCATGAGAAGTTAAAGTGAAACATTTAAAACAGAGGTTGGCAAGGTACAGAGAGAAAACATGTTCAGGGTTGTGTGCCACAGTGTTTCTGTCCTATTTGTCTCTGCCATCGTACTACAAAAGTAGTCACACACAACATGTTAATAAATCGGTGTGACTATGATCCAACTCTGCTTACCAAAGCAACCCGTGGGTGAGATGTGCCCTATGAGTCACAGGAGAAAGAAAAAAAAAGGATATTATGATAACTACTTATTTGTGTCAAGCAGAATTTTCTCACTATATAAAGCTTAAAAAAACTATGAAAAAAAATTGGATGCTAAAGATCATCTGAGACTTCCATCAAATACTCTCACTGTCCTCACTGATAAAACTTATGATAAATAAAAGTTACAAATTTAGATATATGAAATAAATTTATTTTTTAATTTATACCTACAGGAAGATTGGAATGGATTTTTTTTCACATACTTCCCACTAATTACAACTAACAATCTTGGGCACTGTATATAAAACCAAAATAGAAATTCTGAAAGGTAGAGAGAAAAGGCAGATCCGCTAGATATCTTCGGACCAAAGGGAAAAAAAAAGGATGAGATTAAAAGCATGCATTTTCTTTCAGCCTCATATATCCCAGGCTGCATGCTAGAAAAGTGGCAACCTGGAAATACAAATAGGGGCAGACAAAAATAACTCCAACAAAAGCTTGGGCTCTCCAGCCCAAAGACCAGGAAATGGGCAGCTTAGCCACAGAGAAACATTTTAAACAATAAATAACTACTCCAGCCAGACATAGGAGGAAAAAATCTATGGCTCCAACTCTGCCTCTGAAACCAGCAAAGATGAAGAAAAGTTGTCTCCAGGCTGCAACAGATTTCTGCAACCCATCTTCTGGGGTGACCAAGAAGGCGGCCAAGTTGGGAGCAAAGACAATGCAATTTCACTAAGTAGTAAAGAATTCCTTTCCCAGAGTATCCGTGGAAATCATGTGGGGGGGCAGGATCTTCCACTATCACCTGCTCTGAGTGGGAATACTTTCCCTTCCCTACCAAGGTGAATAGCAGATGAGGATTAGTCAAAGAGTCAGGACAGAGAGAAAATAGACTCCATATGATCCAGCAGTTCCACTCCTGGAGACATATCCAAAGAAAACCGTAATTCAAAAGGACACATGCACCCCAATATTTATTGCAGTACTGTTTACAATAGCAAGGACAAGGAATGTACGTAATAAATTTCGGGTGACTATGATCCAACTCTGCTTACCAAAGCAACCCGTGGGTGAGATGTGCCCTATGAGTCACAGGAGAAAGAAAAAAAAAGGATATTATGATAACTACTTATTTGTGTCAAGCAGAATTTTCTCACTATATAAAGCTTAAAAAAACTATGAAAAAAAATTGGATGCTAAAGATCATCTGAGACTTCCATCAAATACTCTCACTGTCCTCACTGATAAAACTTATGATAAATAAAAGTTACAAATTTAGATATATGAAATAAATTTATTTTTTAATTTATACCTACAGGAAGATTGGAATGGATTTTTTTTCACATACTTCCCACTAATTACAACTAACAATCTTGGGCACTGTATATAAAACCAAAATAGAAATTCTGAAAGGTAGAGAGAAAAGGCAGATCCGCTAGATATCTTCGGACCAAAGGGAAAAAAAAAGGATGAGATTAAAAGCATGCATTTTCTTTCAGCCTCATATATCCCAGGCTGCATGCTAGAAAAGTGGCAACCTGGAAATACAAATAGGGGCAGACAAAAATAACTCCAACAAAAGCTTGGGCTCTCCAGCCCAAAGACCAGGAAATGGGCAGCTTAGCCACAGAGAAACATTTTAAACAATAAATAACTACTCCAGCCAGACATAGGAGGAAAAAATCTATGGCTCCAACTCTGCCTCTGAAACCAGCAAAGATGAAGAAAAGTTGTCTCCAGGCTGCAACAGATTTCTGCAACCCATCTTCTGGGGTGACCAAGAAGGCGGCCAAGTTGGGAGCAAAGACAATGCAATTTCACTAAGTAGTAAAGAATTCCTTTCCCAGAGTATCCGTGGAAATCATGTGGGGGGGCAGGATCTTCCACTATCACCTGCTCTGAGTGGGAATACTTTCCCTTCCCTACCAAGGTGAATAGCAGATGAGGATTAGTCAAAGAGTCAGGACAGAGAGAAAATAGACTCCATATGATCCAGCAGTTCCACTCCTGGAGACATATCCAAAGAAAACCGTAATTCAAAAGGACACATGCACCCCAATATTTATTGCAGTACTGTTTACAATAGCAAGGACAAGGAAGCAACCTAAATGTCCACCAACAGAGAAATAAATAAAGAAGGTGTGGTACACAGATACCTGGTTAAAATGAGCCTACTTACAAAACAGAAGTTGAGTGACAGATGTAGAAACCTTGTGGTTACCAAGGAGAAAAAGGCAGGGGTACTGACATACACACACTGCTATATATAGAACAGATAACTAGTAAGAACTTAGTTAACAGCACAAAGAACCCCATTCAGTGCTTTGTAAAGATGTATATTGGGAACAGAATCTTAAAAAGCTCGGATGTGGGCTTTCCCTGGTGGTCCAGTGGATAAGGACACCGCCTTGCAGTGCAAGGGGCGCCAGTTCGATCCCTGGCCTGGGAAGATCCCACGTGCCGCGGAGCGGCTGGACCGATGTGTCCAATTACCAAGCCAGAGCTCTGGCGCACATGCACCCAGAGCCGGTGCTCTGTGACGAGAGAGGCCACTGCGATGGGAGGCACACACGGGCCAAAGAACAAAGATGGATGAAAACAGAAATGAAAGACCAACAGAAGTGGCCCGCCCGCTCCCCTCCCTCCCCAACCCAACCCCCGCCCAAAATAAATAAATAAATAAATCTTTAAAAAAAAAAAGCTCGGATGTATGTGTATATATGACTGACTCACTTTATTGTACAGCAGAAACTAACACAACATTGTAAATCAACTATACTTCAATTTGTTGTTCACAGTGATTAAGTTGTGTCCAACTCTTTTGGGATCCCATGGACTGTAGCCCACCAGGCTCCTCTGTTCAAGGGATTTCCAAGGCAAGAATTCTGGAGTGGGCTGCCATTTTCTTCTCCAGGGGATCTTAACCCAGGCAGCAAAGGCTTTCCTTCTTTGGTTCAAGGGGGGCAGGATCTTCCACTATCACCTGCTCTGAGTGGGAATACTTTCCCTTCCCTACCAAGGTGAATAGCAGATGAGGATTAGTCAAAGAGTCAGGACAGAGAGAAAATAGACTCCATATGATCCAGCAGTTCCACTCCTGGAGACATATCCAAAGAAAACCGTAATTCAAAAGGACACATGCACCCCAATATTTATTGCAGTACTGTTTACAATAGCAAGGACAAGGAAGCAACCTAAATGTCCACCAACAGAGAAATAAATAAAGAAGGTGTGGTACACAGATACCTGGTTAAAATGAGCCTACTTACAAAACAGAAGTTGAGTGACAGATGTAGAAACCTTGTGGTTACCAAGGAGAAAAAGGCAGGGTACTGACATACACACACTGCTATATATAGAACAGATAACTAGTAAGAACTTAGTTAACAGCACAAAGAACCCCATTCAGTGCTTTGTAAAGATGTATATTGGGAACAGAATCTTAAAAAGCTCGGATGTGGGCTTTCCCTGGTGGTCCAGTGGATAAGGACACCGCCTTGCAGTGCAAGGGGCGCCAGTTCGATCCCTGGCCTGGGAAGATCCCACGTGCCGCGGAGCGGCTGGACCGATGTGTCCAATTACCAAGCCAGAGCTCTGGCGCACATGCACCCAGAGCCGGTGCTCTGTGACGAGAGAGGCCACTGCGATGGGAGGCACACACGGGCCAAAGAACAAAGATGGATGAAAACAGAAATGAAAGACCAACAGAAGTGGCCCGCCCGCTCCCCTCCCTCCCCAACCCAACCCCCGCCCAAAATAAATAAATAAATAAATCTTTAAAAAAAAAAAGAAAAAAAAAAAAAAAGCTCGGATGTATGTGTATATATGACTGACTCACTTTATTGTACAGCAGAAACTAACACAACATTGTAAATCAACTATACTTCAATTTGTTGTTCACAGTGATTAAGTTGTGTCCAACTCTTTTGGGATCCCATGGACTGTAGCCCACCAGGCTCCTCTGTTCAAGGGATTTCCAAGGCAAGAATTCTGGAGTGGGCTGCCATTTTCTTCTCCAGGGGATCTTAACCCAGGCAGCAAACCTGTGTCTCCTGCATTATTAGCAGGTAGATTCTGTATCACTGATTTACCAAGGAAGCCCACACTTCAATTTTTTTAAAACAATTTAATACACCCCCCCAAAAAAATCAACATCACCTGGGGAACTTGTGGGACAATACCAGAAGATCTAACATTTCTGTCGTTCCAGGAGACTTTGAAGAAAAGTAGACAGGGGGCAGGGCTGAAAAAGTACTAAGACATAAACTGAAAATAGGACCTAAAATAACAAGGACTTGCAAAACTCCAGAGTAGAAAACTAAATAATTCAAATAGAAAAAGAACAAAAGACATGAGAGTTAAATTAAGACAAATCTCAAATACTTTAATGTCCTCTCAATCCAGTTCAAAGTTTGAGTGCCCATAAAACAAAAAGAGGAACTGCTTCACTCATTTTGGATAATGTGGAGTTTTTAAGCTCATAAAGACAACTGTGCTCAGTCAAATACACCTCCACAGAGTAGACACGTGACTTAAAGAGCTCTCATTCTGCATGTCAATTACCTTTGGTAAAAACACCTTTAAAGTCGGGTGCTTTCCTCCTCAGTACTGTTTCCTTACAGAGAACTGCATTTATTGAACAGAAAAGGTTGATCACAATGTCAAGAACAGTGGTTCCTACCGTCACATTTTGCTGTGACTTAATGGGAAAAACATTACCAAGAAATATTTATTTTATACAAGAATATCCAAGCCTGTACGACACAACTCTGGTTTCGAATCGTCCATTGATCACATCAGTGTGAATGTAGAGCACTGCTAGAGACTGCATGACTGGGTAATTCTTAGGGGGAGAAGTGACTTGTCATATATATTTTAACACTGATTCCTTTGGCTAAATTCAGTCGTGTATTTCTTTCTACTGACAACTCAGTGCATAGCAGCCTTGATAAAACTCTGTGGGAGATAAGTATTTGGGCTGCACAAGCATGTTCACCAACAGAGTAGGCTAAATAATTCCATAAGGATTCCCTGACAGTTTGCTTTGATATATTTAAAGTTACCACATACGATTATTTAGAATTCAGCTTTAAATAAGGATTTGGTTAACACATATCCACAGATTTTCCCTATTTATAATAAATAGTCTTAAGTCAATAAATATTTACTATATATATGACCAAAATATAGGCTTTTTTAAGAGACCATCACTGTCTCTTACACATCGACATACTCATTTCCCTCTGGGCTACTGAGAGGTCTTTCTAACTACTCAATGCTCAATATATTTGTCAAATGAATGCATTTGTGTGAGTAATATTCACTTTCCTTGAAATATTTATCCTGCGTTTAGTTGCCACTTTAAAGGACTATATTCTGCAAACTTACCACTGGAATGAAAAGTAATTCATTTGTTGCTATGTTTTGAACCTTGATTTCAAAAAAAAAAAAAAAAACAAGGAAGAAAAATGCAGTCCTAAGCAGCCTAAAATTCTTCTGACATTGGCAGCTGGGATGTAGTGTTGTCAGAAACCGGCCTGGTGCTCACAGCTAGAGCATGCCATCCTGTTGAATATTAAACATTCTTATAGAACATCAACACCAGACAAGTTCACTCTGAAACAAAACAAGGTCACTTTGTAATTTAAACGGACCAACAAAATCACTAGGTAACCTACAAAAAACCAAACGCCTCCCTTTTACAAGAAATATGAGTAACATTTGTATTGTTTTGTTATTCTAGCTGGCTCTCTCTATAGCTACCTATTGAGATATCCCATTTTTAAGTTGTACCCACTCTCCTTTGTCTAAAATCACCTCTAAGTCAAATGTGTCCTAAATTATCAGGGGACGTGAAGGTGTTCAATAGCATCTCTCTTAAACCTTCTGAAAAATCGTAAACCTAACAAACAGTTGAAAGAATAGAACAGAAACAACCATAAACCCTCCATTTAGATTCAGCTACATTGTTAACATTCTACTACATTTGGTTACCTGTGTGTGTATAGCTGTATGTATATTTTTATACATATGTACATTCTGTATATTTAAGCTGCAAGGTGAAACCTAAATATGTTTCTCCTAAGCATGGCCTTGATAAAACTCTGTGGGAGATAAGTATTTGGGCTGCACAAGCATGTTCACCAACAGAGTAGGCTAAATAATTCCATAAGGATTCCCTGACAGTTTGCTTTGATATATTTAAAGTTACCACATACGATTATTTAGAATTCAGCTTTAAATAAGGATTTGGTTAACACATATCCACAGATTTTCCCTATTTATAATAAATAGTCTTAAGTCAATAAATATTTACTATATATATGACCAAAATATAGGCTTTTTTAAGAGACCATCACTGTCTCTTACACATCGACATACTCATTTCCCTCTGGGCTACTGAGAGGTCTTTCTAACTACTCAATGCTCAATATATTTGTCAAATGAATGCATTTGTGTGAGTAATATTCACTTTCCTTGAAATATTTATCCTGCGTTTAGTTGCCACTTTAAAGGACTATATTCTGCAAACTTACCACTGGAATGAAAAGTAATTCATTTGTTGCTATGTTTTGAACCTTGATTTCAAAAAAAAAAAAAAAAAAAAACAAGGAAGAAAAATGCAGTCCTAAGCAGCCTAAAATTCTTCTGACATTGGCAGCTGGGATGTAGTGTTGTCAGAAACCGGCCTGGTGCTCACAGCTAGAGCATGCCATCCTGTTGAATATTAAACATTCTTATAGAACATCAACACCAGACAAGTTCACTCTGAAACAAAACAAGGTCACTTTGTAATTTAAACGGACCAACAAAATCACTAGGTAACCTACAAAAAACCAAACGCCTCCCTTTTACAAGAAATATGAGTAACATTTGTATTGTTTTGTTATTCTAGCTGGCTCTCTCTATAGCTACCTATTGAGATATCCCATTTTTAAGTTGTACCCACTCTCCTTTGTCTAAAATCACCTCTAAGTCAAATGTGTCCTAAATTATCAGGGGACGTGAAGGTGTTCAATAGCATCTCTCTTAAACCTTCTGAAAAATCGTAAACCTAACAAACAGTTGAAAGAATAGAACAGAAACAACCATAAACCCTCCATTTAGATTCAGCTACATTGTTAACATTCTACTACATTTGGTTACCTGTGTGTGTATAGCTGTATGTATATTTTTATACATATGTACATTCTGTATATTTAAGCTGCAAAGTTAAACCTAATTATGTTTCTCCTAAGAATAAAACTAATTTCCTAAGTAACCACAATACCACAAAATAATGCTCCCCTCTTACCCTGCCATCCCAAAGTTCTACTCTTAGAATTTATAAATAATTATCTAACAGGCCAAAAGACACTTTGCAGATGTGATTAAATTAAGGACTCGGGATGGGGAGGTTATTGTGGATAACTGGAGTGAACTCAGTCTAGCTACATGGACCTTTAAAAGTCTAAAGCCTTTTCGGGCTTCCCCAGTGGTCCAGTGGGTAAAGAGTCCGCCTTGCAGTGCAAGGGGCACCGGTTCGATCCCCGGCACGGGAAGATCCCACATGCTGTGGAGCAGCTGGACCGGTGGGTCCAATTACAAGCCAGCGCTCTGGAGCACATGTGCCCAGAACCAGTGCTCTGCAAAGAGAGAGGGCACTGAAATGGGAGGCTCACACAGACCAAAGAATAAAGATGGATGAAAATAAATAAATGAAGGACCAATAAAAGAGGCCAAAATTTAAAAAAAAAAAAATTCTAAAGCCTTTTCCTTTTCTGTTGTGTGGTCCGAGGCAGGTGTGACTATGAAAGACCAGTTAGAGTGGTGTAGGACTGCTGACTTAGAAGAAGAAAGCTGCCCAGCCAATGAGCGCTGGCGCGGTGGCTAAAAGCTCGAAGATTCTCCTGAATGCAGTCCTGTCAGTACTTCAGTTGTAACTCAGCTAGACTCACGGGGGACTCCCAGACTACAACATTTTATGATAATGGATATGTATGGTTTTTAACCAAGTTTTAGGCAATCTGGCACTGTAGTAACAAAAACAAAAATCATGCAACCATTTTCATCTGTAAGAAAATGAACAAGAATGCCATGTAATGAATATACAGTTTACACGAAATTTTTCTGTCTCCAAAATGTCTTTCAGAGCTTCCCCCAACCCACATCCAGGATCCAATGAGAGTTTACGTATTATAATATTGCTTTGTCTCTCTAGTCTCTACTGTCTAGAGCAATAGCCTTGTCTTTGTTTCTCATAACACTGACTGCTTTACTGAAATTCCAGGTCAGTTGTCCTGTAGACTTTCTTTCGATCTGGATTTGTATGGGTGCTTTTCACATGACCGGATTCAAGTAGGTAACTTTTGGCAAGGATTCTTCATCGGCCATGACATATACCTTCTATTGCTTCAAGAATTTACAGGGATTAGTTCATTTAATCTTCATAATCCTCCCACGAGATAAGGACCACTATTTGCCCTATTTTAAAGAAAAGGAAACTGAAGCATATAATCAGTAAAGGCAACTTCTCAAGACCACACAGAACTAATAAAAGCATCAGGATTCACACTCATGCTTTCTGAAGCTAGAGTTCATATTTTTAGCCATCACTCTCCTACAGCTCATTTACTCTAAGACAGCTGGGGTGAAACCACAGTTCCCCCAGAAGCTGAAGAAGGCAAGGAATATTTTGCCAAGAGCTTGTAGAAAGGAATTCAGCCCTGTTCACACCCTGGCCTCTAGTCAGTGATACCCATTAGACCCCTAAACTGCAGAACTGTAGATCATAAATGTGTGTTGTCTATAGGACAGGAAATGTGTGGTGATTTGTTATAGCAGTAATAAAAAGTTCACACAGAGATTAAGTAAGATGTGTGGAAAGCACTGATCATAGTGCTTCTCTGAACTACAGAAATACTCCCTAATTATCAGATATTATTACTATTGCTTTCATAACTGATCACTAACGATGTCATTCTAAATGCCTGAGAAAACTTCGAAGAGCAGCTGTAGTCTGCGTTGGTCTTGAAATATTTATAAGCTATGAGCAACAGGAACTGCTAGGTAGAAGGGAAAATGCTGACACAAGTATAACTCTGGAATAACACTAGGTTTACTGAGGACGAGGTTTTGTTGGCCATTCAATACAAAAACGTCACCCTGTTAGAAACTTTTAGAGTCGTGGGTATGTAGGAAAGCATGTTTTTATGAGTTTAATCTGCTCTGTAATTAACCAACAGCAGAGAAAGTTTAAGAAAAGGAGACAGACTCAGTACTGACATAACAGCATGAAGTATTATAATATTGCTTTGTCTCTCTAGTCTCTACTGTCTAGAGCAATAGCCTTGTCTTTGTTTCTCATAACACTGACTGCTTTACTGAAATTCCAGGTCAGTTGTCCTGTAGACTTTCTTTCGATCTGGATTTGTATGGGTGCTTTTCACATGACTGGATTCAAGTAGGTAACTTTTGGCAAGGATTCTTCATCGGCCATGACATATACCTTCTATTGCTTCAAGAACTTACAGGGATTAGTTCATTTAATCTTCATAATCCTCCCACGAGATAAGGACCACTATTTGCCCTATTTTAAAGAAAAGGAAACTGAAGCATACAATCAGTAAAGGCAACTTCTCAAGACCACACAGAACTAATAAAAGCATCAGGATTCACACTCATGCTTTCTGAAGCTAGAGTTCATATTTTTAGCCATCACTCTCCTACAGCTCATTTACTCTAAGACAGCTGGGGTGAAACCACAGTTCCCCCAGAAGCTGAAGAAGGCAAGGAATATTTTGCCAAGAGCTTGTAGAAAGGAATTCAGCCCTGTTCACACCCTGGCCTCTAGTCAGTGATACCCATTAGACCCCTAAACTGCAGAACTGTAGATCATAAATGTGTGTTGTCTATAGGACAGGAAATGTGTGGTGATTTGTTATAGCAGTAATAAAAAGTTCACACAGAGATTAAGTAAGATGTGTGGAAAGCACTGATCATAGTGCTTCTCTGAACTACAGAAATACTCCCTAATTATCAGATATTATTACTATTGCTTTCATAACTGATCACTAACGATGTCATTCTAAATGCCTGAGAAAACTTCGAAGAGCAGCTGTAGTCTGCGTTGGTCTTGAAATATTTATAAGCTATGAGCAACAGGAACTGCTAGGTAGAAGGGAAAATGCTGACACAAGTATAACTCTGGAATAACACTAGGTTTACTGAGGACGAGGTTTTGTTGGCCATTCAATACAAAAACGTCACCCTGTTAGAAACTTTTAGAGTCGTGGGTATGTAGGAAAGCATGTTTTTATGAGTTTAATCTGCTCTGTAATTAACCAACAGCAGAGAAAGTTTAAGAAAAGGAGACAGACTCGAGTACTGACATAACAGCATGAACTAAGGGAGCAAGTGGAGAGAGGAAGAAGATGCATGAATAGAGTGCAGGCTCCCTCAGGGCGGGCACTGTGCTTCACCTTCTTGGGCATATGGGGAGTGAGGGTATAGCCATACTGATTATGGAGTAGATACTAGTTTAGCAAGGAAAAAAGATGTAGAAAAAAGATTCCAAAACACGACATGTCTCCAACTTGACTGTAAATACTCCAAGTTCTGGGATAACATCTGACATCTTTCTTTAAGTCTCAGGCTCTGGGTTAATGTTTTCAACAAAGTGCAAGAAAAGATATATTTCTGAAGCGGTGATAATCAAATCCTTAAGTATGGGTTAATCAAATACTAGCATACAGTCTACACATTGAAAAGTTGTGAATGGTTGATCCAATGATTACCACAGCTGCCCAGAATCTGAATCTTGACCTTCTCACTTCTTAACTAGTGTCTTTATGCTGTTCCACAGTTGTCTCATTTAACACATGAAACAGATAATTTTTATTAACATGCATAACAATAAAATATATCTATTTCCAAACTTACTATGATTATTAATTAGCAACATTTTCTTATACTGTAAATCTCAGAAGGCAGAGTGAAAGTATTTAAAATAATTTAGAAAAAACTTACTATTTCCATATTAGCAAGGATTCATATCCATTTATTTGTTCCTAACAAAAGAAGGGTGATCTTTTCCCATGCATTAAATTATTTGATTATACACTCAGTCCTGTAAAAATCTGTAAATGTCATGCAGCTTTAATATGATATTTGTTTGTCTGAATGTGCATATTTTGGGAAAGGTGTGCTTGCTAATAAATTTAAGACAGCATGACTGCATTTTATGTAGCACATAACCTCAGAACTGTGAAATATTGTCATGGTTACCTGCAAGGCAGCAGGATGTATGTGGGTGAAAGACAAGGTTCAAACAGTTTAAGAATAGGCTCTTTAACAGAAACCAAAGACTATGGACAAAGAGGAAAGTGGAGAAAGGTAGGAAGAAGTGTGAAAAGACCAATATTTAGCTAATTCAAAATGAAGCTTTGATTAAATAATTATTTTCTGTTAGGCATCTGATATGTGTGTGTGTGTGTTCACTCACTCAGTCATGTCTGACTCTATGCAACTCCCTGGACTCTAGCCAGCCAGGCTTCTCTGTCCATGGGATGTTCCAGGCAAGAATACTGGAGTGGGTTACCAATTCCTTCTCCAAGGTGTCTTTCCAACCCAGAAACCGAACCCAAGTCTCTTGCGTTGGTAGGCATATTCTTTACCACTGAGCCACCTGGAAAGCCTGATCTGACCAAAGCGCTATATCTCAGAAATTGCTTTCTTTACAACCCCACCTCCACACAGTATATATTTTCTACCGGTTTTGATAATCAAATCCTTAAGTATGGGTTAATCAAATACTAGCATACAGTCTACACATTGAAAAGTTGTGAATGGTTGATCCAATGATTACCACAGCTGCCCAGAATCTGAATCTTGACCTTCTCACTTCTTAACTAGTGTCTTTATGCTGTTCCACAGTTGTCTCATTTAACACATGAAACAGATAATTTTTATTAACATGCATAACAATAAAATATATCTATTTCCAAACTTACTATGATTATTAATTAGCAACATTTTCTTATACTGTAAATCTCAGAAGGCAGAGTGAAAGTATTTAAAATAATTTAGAAAAAACTTACTATTTCCATATTAGCAAGGATTCATATCCATTTATTTGTTCCTAACAAAAGAAGGGTGATCTTTTCCCATGCATTAAATTATTTGATTATACACTCAGTCCTGTAAAAATCTGTAAATGTCATGCAGCTTTAATATGATATTTGTTTGTCTGAATGTGCATATTTTGGGAAAGGTGTGCTTGCTAATAAATTTAAGACAGCATGACTGCATTTTATGTAGCACATAACCTCAGAACTGTGAAATATTGTCATGGTTACCTGCAAGGCAGCAGGATGTATGTGGGTGAAAGACAAGGTTCAAACAGTTTAAGAATAGGCTCTTTAACAGAAACCAAAGACTATGGACAAAGAGGAAAGTGGAGAAAGGTAGGAAGAAGTGTGAAAAGACCAATATTTAGCTAATTCAAAATGAAGCTTTGATTAAATAATTATTTTCTGTTAGGCATCTGATATGTGTGTGTGTGTGTTCACTCACTCAGTCATGTCTGACTCTATGCAACTCCCTGGACTCTAGCCAGCCAGGCTTCTCTGTCCATGGGATGTTCCAGGCAAGAATACTGGAGTGGGTTACCAATTCCTTCTCCAAGGTGTCTTTCCAACCCAGAAACCGAACCCAAGTCTCTTGCGTTGGTAGGCATATTCTTTACCACTGAGCCACCTGGAAAGCCTGATCTGACCAAAGCGCTATATCTCAGAAATTGCTTTCTTTACAACCCCACCTCCACACACAAAGAAACTGAAGATTGTGAAAGTAAAAATGTAAGATCTTAAAGTTAGAAAAAAAAATTAAGAATGATGCAATGTTTTTCATTAGGCATTACAGTCCTCCGACTTCAGGCATTTTGAGATCATTAAAGAATAATCCAGCTTTACAAACCATCCATTCACTTAGAACATTTAACAATTGTACTTAAAGCACTTTGCAATGGTAATTTGTTCTTTATGAAACTTCTCCTAAAAAATAAAATTTCTTTCCATACAGCTGATCTTTGAACAACGCACAGGTTAAGATGCCTATAATTTATAGTTGGTCCTAGTACCCACATTTCCTCAGAATCCAGAGGCAACCAACCTTCAATGGTGTAACACTATAGTATTTACTATTGCAGTATATCCATGTGTACATGGACTCTTGCAGTTCAAACCTGTGTTGTTTGAGGGTCAACTTGTAGTTTTTATTTTCCTAGATTCCTCAAAATCTACTCTGATTTGTTACTTGTAACAATTCAGTTGTTTCCTTTTGTTTCTTACTTTTTGACACTTTTTGATTGTGGTGCTGAGAAGACTCCTGAGATTTCCCTGAACTGCAAGGAGACCAAACCAGTCAATCCTAAATGAAATCAACTCTGAATATTCATTTGAAGGACTGGTGATGAAGCTGAACTTCCACTACTCTGGCGGAGAGCCGACTTGTTGGAAAAGACTCTGAGGCTGGGAAAGACTGAGGGCAAGAGGAGAAGCAGGTGACAGAGGATGAGATCGTTGGATGGTGTCACCAGATCAATGGACATGAGTTTGAGGAAACTCTGGGAGATAGTGGCAGACAGGGAAGCCTGGTGTGCTGCATGCAGTTCATGGTGTGGCAAAGATTCTGACATGACTTAGCAAGTGAATAGTAACAACTTTTCAGCATCTTGGTCAAAGTGCAATATTCTCTTATTATTTTTATAGTCCTCCATGAATTTTAGAGCAGAGAAAAATGATTAAAGAGAACTCTGTTTTTTTTTTTTAATCTAGATAACCCAATAGTAAATTCAACAAATCTCTATCTAGTCCATAGCAAATACTAATCTAAGTAGTGGAGAAAAAGACATAGTAAAACATGATCTCTGACATCAGGTATTTCACAAGACTGAGAAAAATGCCACACACACAAAAATACCAAGCAGATAAATATAATGAGGCCCATGCTAGGCTGAAGAACAAAGGCATTTGGGGCTAGAATTAAAAAAGCAATTAAAAAGAGTATTCAAAACACAAACAGAACAGAAGCCTTTTTTATTATTCCTATAACAAATGTGAGAATTGGTATTTAAAATAATTTTCTAAATATCCTACTTTAGTAATAACAGACAACTAGCAACATTCTGTAATCCAAAGAAAGCAAACAAATCCTTTATGAAAGACACAGACCCCTTCAGTCCTATTGTTCTACTTTAACTTGCCTGCTTCTCCAAATAATCTTAATTTATATAAATGACATGATTGGAACTCATTTTTTCTCTTTCCACAGACTTACAACTGCTTTTAAAATACACATAATATAAGCATAGTCTAACTTATTCAATACAATGAAAACAAGTTTGCTTCAAAATGTTCAACTTCATGATATAGGGTCAGATTTTAAGAAGCTGTTATTTCCATGAAGCTTAGTAAAGTTCTTCTCTCTAATAAATACTTTAGTACCATCATTTCTGTAGTTTAAATTGATGCTCAAACGTATGAGAATAAAACTGGTAAGAAAGGAGTCAGGGTTTTCTTATTCCCAGAAGAAAAACCTCAAGATGAAGCAGCACAGTTTGTTTGTTTGTTTGCTTGTTTTTTTCCCAAGATCCAATTCAAACAGAGTCAATTATGTTTTGTGATGCATTCATGCCTCTTTCCAGTTCTTCTATATGCACATGGAGTAAAACTTTCCACTTTTATATGTGTCAAAATTCACTAATATGGATTCCATACAGTGCTTCACCAATCAACAGCACTTTATTTCCAACAGTGAATGAGAACTAATGTGTTTCACTGGCTTTTCAAATAGTATCACATGTTCAAGAGCAGACACTAAGATTAAGGGAGAGGGTGCTCAAAGTAAGAACCAATAAAAGTAAACAACTTCAAATGATGGTATAATTTTGTTCTTAAGAAAATATTACAACTGCTTTTTTTTCTATCCATCTCCCTAAAATTAAAAAATAAATCTTTTAAGAATTCAAATCTTAAATCTCAGTCTATTGGCCAAAAATCTACAAGTGTTGTGCACATGCTGTGAACAAAAGCAAATCTATCACTGCACAGGAGGTGCTCTCTGATTTTCATAATTGGAAAAAGATTTAGAGAGCAATATGAACATTTGCAAAGGAGAGAATCTCTTCTTATGAGCTGTTGATGTGGCTTCTCTTTTAAGTGAATAGAGCTGTCATTCTTTTATCCTATAAATAAAACCTGACTGTTTTAAAGCCAGCTGGTTTACCCCCTCAGAATACAATTTATATTGGAGAACGGAATCTTTCCTTGAAGAATGAGACCTTTTTCTTATTTAATAACACTGTCTTCTAATTCTTGCTTTGTCTTTTCAGGATATGCAGTCAGAAAGCATTCTATGACACCAGAGGAATTTTTTTAAAAACTAGTAAATATTTTACAGTACAGTTAGTGTTAAAGTTTTAGAGGTGGTGGGCTTCCCTGGTGGTCCAGTAGGTAAAGTGTCCGCCTTGCAGTGCAAGCGGCACCTGTTTGATTCCTGGCCTGAGAGGATCCCACGTGCCACAGAGCAGCTGTTACCAGTGCGTCCAGTTACAGACCAGAGCTCATGAGCACATGCGCCCAGAGCCGATGCTCTGGAGTGATGGGGGTGCCCACACAGGTCGCCAAAGAAAATAAATAAATGAACAAAAAATCAATAAAAGAGGTCAAAATTTAAAGAGAAAAAAATTTTTTTTAACTTTAGAGGTTAAAGAAATTTAGAACTCTATTTAGCTGCTCAGTTTTACAGGTTTAAGTCTGAGGTCCATAGAACTTCACTGGCCAAGATCTCCTGTGAGGGTCAGAAGTGACACTAGAACTTAGATCTTCTGTTGAACTTCTATTTCTCATTAGAGGAAGAAACACTCGAATCAGATATTGAGTTACATTTGAGGAAAATAAATAAGAACCAACAGTATCTTAATGATTCTGGGTCAACAGGGCAGATTGAAAACTCATGCTTAGCTCCTCTCTTTCCCCATATCACAGAACAGTGATAACAACAGAATTCTTAAAAATGTGTTCTACTACATGAAAGTAGAGCAGAAAACAGGTTTTATCAAATCTCTAGGAGACAGTAAGTGGGCTGAAGCATGCCAACAAGACAGTGCAGGCAGTAGAAACCCAGTGCATAATTCTCACAGAGGAAGTGAAGAGGAGGGAGTCCAGATCTGAACAGGGAAATGTCATGAATTACGAGCACTAAGCATTTGACACCCCCTCCCCAAGCTTCCACACGAACAGCCTGCTGCTAGCAAGTACCCAATGCAACTTCCAACAAAGTGTGCTGAACAACTTAATTGTTGACTTCTACTGAGAAGCAAGATAGCAAGTGTGATTATTGGCAACCCAGCACAAATTTCTACTAATCCTTGAAATGTAAGACACACATAGCGTAAAGGCCAGGTCCCTAAATTCTACCTTTAAAAGAATCAGTCAATATAGTATATGAATATATAAAATGTGCCCCTTTCATATTAACTAGGAATTGATACCAAGATCTTATCCATATTATCATTCTGAACTGATAATCCAGGTATTTGAAAGTAAAAGACCAAAATGAAATATAAAAGACTAACCCAGAGGAAACTTAGGTAATTTGCATAACTGAAGATAACAATAAAAAAAATTGTTTCTTGTCTTTAAAGACATTCACTAAGATATTATATCTATGAAAAATAATCAATGTTATGGGAAAGCAGCAACTAAAACGTTAGAAAAAACTACTAGAAACAAAATGTACAAATGATGAACATAAATCCCATATTAAATTTGGAAAACAAAGTAAATAAAACCGCCCAGACTGTAGATCAAAAAAATGCAGAGCAAAAAAAGGAAATTCTAAGATATAAATGATTAATCTAAATGGCCCAATATCTGACTAAATTTAGTTCAGACTGAATCTAAGTTAGAGAAAACAGAAGTAATGGGAATAGAGGGGAAATTATGAAAGAACAAACATAGAACAGGGACAAACAAATGTTCAGATTAAATACTCCTTTGGAGGGTTTATGCAGATAAATTTTAAAAAGACCTAAAAATAAAGGTAAGATATTAGATGTATGCATGTGTGTGTGTCTGAGAGTGTGTCTGAGTGTGTGTGTGTGTGTGTGTGTGTGTGTAAGAGAGAGACAGCACTAGTGCAAGGATGTAGAGCACACTTAGAGGATATACTTTGGGTACAACAATAGATTCCCTAAGAATGGTTAAGAAACTGCCTCTAAAAAAGTTTTACTAGAAAAAAAGCAACCCCTGCTCAAAAAAGAAAAAAGTCCCAAGGTGATGGATATATAGCAGGCCTACAGGATGTAAAAACTTCATGAACAGAAACCTTACCTAAACAGAGAAGGCGGCGGCAAAAAGTATGAGCTCTCATGCCCAGCTAGAACAGCAGAGCCCAATAGGAAGGAGCTGTTGCCTCTCCTGGCAACAACTCAGCCAATGGAAAAGCTGGGCTCTGCTTATGGACAGCCTTCTCAACTTCCTCTTCCTCTCTATAAAAGAGCTCTCTGTTTTTCTGGGAACTTGCACATTCACCACAGCTGCAGATCACAGATTACAATTCTCTGTTAAATCTATTTTGTTGGGAATCTGGCAGACCTTTTAGATCAACAAGAGTAATCTGTTCAAACTGGAGCAAAAGGAAGGAAGGCACTTGGAGGATATTTCTGGGTTGGAGGGAGGCATAGTTCAAAACAATGTGACTGCAAACTTTGAGTACGTTGAAGATACAAGGTTATGGCAGTACTTCAATTGAGAAATAAGCATGGTAGCAGAGATAGTGAGAAAATATCACATTTTGGTTATATTTTAAAGGTAGAGTTGATAGGATTTGGTGCAACATGCATGTTCAATGCAAAATAAAAAGAATAGGATTAAGTGTAAGTCCAAAAATCCTTCACTTTAAGAGCGGAGAGAAAGGACTTCCTTGGTGGTTCAGTGGTGAAGAATCCACCTTCCAATGCGGGAGCACACTTTCAGTCCCTGGTTAGGGAACTAAGATTCCGTATGTTTCAGGGCTACTAAGCCCTCTCCTGGTGACTTAGACCCAACATACACAAAAATAAACTAAAAAAAAAAAAGCTGAGGGAATAAAAATGGTCCTTTAAAACTTAAGGATCAACTAAATATCTGTACAAGAATGTGTGGTCTAGATATGTGGACATAAATACTACTTTAAACCAAAAATATATGACTTCATGACTGCAAGAAGAATAAAATTATGGAATGAATGGAGTGAATGAGATACTAGGGATTTTATGAGATAAGCAAATGCCTCTTTTTCTTCCTCCCTCAATAAGTCAAAACTCCAAGAAAGAAAAACAACAAAACTGTGCACTATATTTATGACCTAAACATAAAACTAGCCAAAATGTGGCATTAGAATCATTCATTTATTTATCCATTCCTTCACTGAGTCATTTACTTAACAATGAGTTGTTAATGTGTATCAGGCACTGTTATATATGTGGAAAAAATAAGAATAAACAGATACGTCTAAGCTCTTATTATATGGAAGTGGTAGACAATTAACTAAGACAAATAAAACTTAGTTAAAGGTATCTTGCAGAAAACTAAAACATAGTTGAATTTTAAAAATTATGATAAAGAAAGCCTTCCTTGAGGAAGCAACGTTTAAGCAGAAACATAAGTTAGGTCGGGAGGTAGTAGCCTAGATCTACAGTTAAAAAGAAGTTATTCCAGAAAGTGCAAAGGTCCTGATGCAGAACTGTGCATTAATATGAAAGACACGAAAAAGAGCTGGAATCTAGTAAATGAGAGGAGGTGTGAAAAGACTAAAGACTGGAGGAAAAGCTATATTTTTCTAAATTGGAAGAGAAGTTCATGGAGAGTTCCAGAGTAGTGATACCATCTCATTTATATTTTAAACATTATTAACAGTCTAACGGTTGTGGGGAGGAGACTATGAGGTGAAGACAAGAGCAGAAGCAGGAGACATATGCAGAAGTCATCGATGACAGTGATCCACCTATGAGATGGATATGCTCATGGAGGTGCTCAGGTTGGAATGTAGTTATATTCTGAAGATGGAGCTGATCAGATTTGCTTGAAAACTGGTGGTGCAATGTAACAGGAAAAGCAGGGTCAAGAACAGTGCCAAGATTTTAATTTCAATCCTTCAGTAAATGGGGCTGGCGTTTACTGAGGTGAGGAAGAGAAGGATGGAGGCTGTAACTGCACACCTTTGCTGTCGGCATCGCTTGTAAAACTTAAGGAAAAAACTGTACAAGAATGTGTGGTCTAGATATGTGGACATAAATACTACTTTAAACCAAAAATATATGACTTCATGACTGCAAGAAGAATAAAATTATGGAATGAATGGAGTGAATGAGATACTAGGGATTTTATGAGATAAGCAAATGCCTCTTTTTCTTCCTCCCTCAATAAGTCAAAACTCCAAGAAAGAAAAACAACAAAACTGTGCACTATATTTATGACCTAAACATAAAACTAGCCAAAATGTGGCATTAGAATCATTCATTTATTTATCCATTCCTTCACTGAGTCATTTACTTAACAATGAGTTGTTAATGTGTATCAGGCACTGTTATATATGTGGAAAAAATAAGAATAAACAGATACGTCTAAGCTCTTATTATATGGAAGTGGTAGACAATTAACTAAGACAAATAAAACTTAGTTAAAGGTATCTTGCAGAAAACTAAAACATAGTTGAATTTTAAAAATTATGATAAAGAAAGCCTTCCTTGAGGAAGTAACGTTTAAGCAGAAACATAAGTTAGGTCGGGAGGTAGTAGCCTAGATCTACAGTTAAAAAGAAGTTATTCCAGAAAGTGCAAAGGTCCTGATGCAGAACTGTGCATTAATATGAAAGACACGAAAAAGAGCTGGAATCTAGTAAATGAGAGGAGGTGTGAAAAGACTAAAGACTGGAGGAAAAGCTATATTTTTCTAAAGTGGAAGAGAAGTTCATGGAGAGTTCCAGAGTAGTGATACCATCTCATTTATATTTTAAACATTATTAACAGTCTAACGGTTGTGGGGAGGAGACTATGAGGTGAAGACAAGAGCAGAAGCAGGAGACATATGCAGAAGTCATCGATGACAGTGATCCACCTATGAGATGGATATGCTCATGGAGGTGCTCAGGTTGGAATGTAGTTATATTCTGAAGATGGAGCTGATCAGATTTGCTTGAAAACTGGTGGTGCAATGTAACAGGAAAAGCAGGGTCAAGAACAGTGCCAAGATTTTAATTTCAATCCTTCAGTAAATGGGGCTGGCGTTTACTGAGGTGAGGAAGAGAAGGATGGAGGCTGTAACTGCACACCTTTGCTGTCGGCATCGCTTGTTCTGCTAGACTTCAAGAGCACACCTGGAAAAGCATAAGGATGATTCCTAAGTCTATGCTGCATCTATCTTTCTTACCATGACCACGCATATAGAGGCCACTCTTGCTGTTTGAATGCTGAGGGCAGAAAAGGAAATAAGCAAACTTGGGGAAAGAGACTCCTATAATTATTCTAAAACCTGATGATTCGGTCAGTATGTATTAATAAAGGCTGTTGGTGGTATTTAGTCACATAAGTCAAGCCAGACTCTTTTGCGACCCCATGGACTACAGCCTACCAGGCTCCTCTCTACATGGGTTTTCCCAGGCAAGAGGACTGGAGTGGGCTGCCATTTCCTTTTCCAGGGAATCTTCCCAACGTAGGTATCAAAATACACATCTTGTGTTTGGCAGAGGAATCTGTACCACTGAGCCACCTGGGCAGCCCATAAATACAGGTATAGGTGTATAAATGTACATCTTACATACAGATTCTTGTTACAATGCCTATGGAGCATTAATAAAAAATTTACTATAAACGGTATCATGGTTTGCAATCTCCAGAAGAACAACATGAAACAGAAATATGCATGCCTGTAATTTATTGAGGCAGTGCTTCTCGGTAAAGAGTAACTTCTGCACTCGCCACTTCTAATTAACAATGGACAGAAGGCTCCTCAAGGCAGAGGACCAAGATATGCCTGCTTGGCCCTTCCTGCACTGCACCCTTGCGACCCTCTCCAGGCAACGGTTTTTTGGGGTTCATGGAGAGTTCCAGAGTAGTGATACCATCTCATTTATATTTTAAACATTATTAACAGTCTAACGGTTGTGGGGAGGAGACTATGAGGTGAAGACAAGAGCAGAAGCAGGAGACATATGCAGAAGTCATCGATGACAGTGATCCACCTATGAGATGGATATGCTCATGGAGGTGTTCAGGTTGGAATGCAGTTATATTCTGAAGATGGAGCTGATCAGATTTGCTTGAAAACTGGTGGTGCAATGTAACAGGAAAAGCAGGGTCAAGAACAGTGCCAAGATTTTAATTTCAATCCTTCAGTAAATGGGGCTGGCGTTTACTGAGGTGAGGAAGAGAAGGATGGAGGCTGTAACTGCACACCTTTGCTGTCGGCATCGCTTGTTCTGCTAGACTTCAAGAGCACACCTGGAAAAGCATAAGGATGATTCCTAAGTCTATGCTGCATCTATCTTTCTTACCATGACCACGCATATAGAGGCCACTCTTGCTGTTTGAATGCTGAGGGCAGAAAAGGAAATAAGCAAACTTGGGGAAAGAGACTCCTATAATTATTCTAAAACCTGATGATTCGGTCAGTATGTATTAATAAAGGCTGTTGGTGGTATTTAGTCACATAAGTCAAGCCAGACTCTTTTGCGACCCCATGGACTACAGCCTACCAGGCTCCTCTCTACATGGGTTTTCCCAGGCAAGAGGACTGGAGTGGGCTGCCATTTCCTTTTCCAGGGAATCTTCCCAACGTAGGTATCAAAATACACATCTTGTGTTTGGCAGAGGAATCTGTACCACTGAGCCACCTGGGCAGCCCATAAATACAGGTATAGGTGTATAAATGTACATCTTACATACAGATTCTTGTTACAATGCCTATGGAGCATTAATAAAAATTGACTATAAACGGTATCATGGTTTGCAATCTCCAGAAGCACAACATGAAACAGAAATATGCATGCCTGTAATTTATTGAGGCAGTGCTTCTCGGTAAAGAGGAACTTCTGCACTCGCCACTTCTAATTAACAATGGACAGAAGGCTCCTCAAGGCAGAGGACCAAGATATGCCTGCTTGGCCCTTCCTGCACTGCACCCTTGCGACCCTCTCCAGGCAAATAAGCTGGAGCTATTGTAGAACTCATCTTGCCTGATGTTTTCCTTGTTGCCAATCCTCCATGGCATTTCTACATGTTTTGTGATAGTTTTTATACTGGACTATATTTTCAAAGATGTTTGTGTAACAGCTAGAGATAGTTATCCCTCTGGGGCAGAGCAGAGATATCTGGCCAAGATGATAAATACAATGTCTTCCTTTGGGGCATGGGTTGGCCAGGCTTGCTAGGAGTTTACTGATATGACTGGGAGTCTCCTAAGCTCAAGATTTTTCTCTTGTAATGCATCCCCAGTGGGTATGCAGGTATCACTTGTGGGAAATGAATTGTGGAAAATTAGTTTTAATGTGTTACTCTTGCTACACCAATCACACTGTCCAGGTGCATTCTGGCTCACTGTCTTCCTTTCTGTGGCCACTCAACCTGGCAGCTGTCACCGTGCCCCTGCATTAGGAGCCTCTTGACTGTGTGACACCTCCTCTCTAAGGTGTCACCTTCCTGCACTGATGTCAAAAGTCTGAAAATCACTGGTTAATATATTTTACATTGATTTTCAATTGTTTCTGATGTGAGAGTATATCCAGTTCCTATTACTTCAGAGTTGTCAAAAGCAGAAGTCCCCTATGGTAAGTTTTTCAAACAAAAACTAATAATCATAAAAATAGATACCTGGCAAATCTATTCAAGGTAAGTTAGAGAAAACACAAATTCATAAGGACGTTCAAAGAAGATGAAGAATTGCAGCTATACGTAATATGGAGTGGGCTGCCATTTCCTTTTCCAGGAAGCTTCCCAACGTAGGTAACAAAACACACATCTTGTGTTTGGCAGAGGAATCTGTACCACTGAGCCACCTGGGCAGCCCATAAATACAGGTATAGGTGTATAAATGTACATCTTACATACAGATTCTTGTTACAATGCCTATGGAGCATTAATAAAATTGACTATAAACGGTATCATGGGTTGCAATCTCCAGAAGCACAACATGAAACAGAAATATGCATGCCTGTAATTTATTGAGGCAGTGCTTCTCGGTAAAGAGGAACTTCTGCACTCGCCACTTCTAATTAACAATGGACAGAAGGCTCCTCAAGGCAGAGGACCAAGATATGCCTGCTTGGCCCTTCCTGCACTGCACCCTTGCGACCCTCTCCAGGCAAATAAGCTGGAGCTATTGTAGAACTCATCTTGCCTGATGTTTTCCTTGTTGCCAATCCTCCATGGCATTTCTACATGTTTTGTGATAGTTTTTATACTGGACTATATTTTCAAAGATGTTTGTGTAACAGCTAGAGATAGTTATCCCTCTGGGGCAGAGCAGAGATATCTGGCCAAGATGATAAATACAATGTCTTCCTTTGGGGCATGGGTTGGCCAGGCTTGCTAGGAGTTTACTGATATGACTGGGAGTCTCCTAAGCTCAAGATTTTTCTCTTGTAATGCATCCCAGTGGGTATGCAGGTATCACTTGTGGGAAATGAATTGTGGAAAATTAGTTTTAATGTGTTACTCTTGCTACACCAATCACACTGTCCAGGTGCATTCTGGCTCACTGTCTTCCTTTCTGTGGCCACTCAACCTGGCAGCTGTCACCGTGCCCCTGCATTAGGAGCCTCTTGACTGTGTGACACCTCCTCTCTAAGGTGTCACCTTCCTGCACTGATGTCAAAAGTCTGAAAATCACTGGTTAATATATTTTACATTGATTTTCAATTGTTTCTGATGTGAGAGTATATCCAGTTCCTATTACTTCAGAGTTGTCAAAAGCAGAAGTCCCCTATGGTAAGTTTTTCAAACAAAAACTAATAATCATAAAAATAGATACCTGGCAAATCTATTCAAGGTAAGTTAGAGAAAACACAAATTCATAGGACTAGAAATGAGAAAGCTTCGTAATATGTTCAAAGAAGATGAAGAATTGCAGAATAATATTCATGGTGGATACCGTTTCTTGACTGACCTATGCTTTGGCTCTTAGGCCGTGGGGCAGTCCCTGTGACCCAGTAAGTGGTAATTGGAAAGTCAGCTTTCCTGGTGTTCCAAAGGGGAAAAAAATATTATTTCTGGCAAAATTAATGGTCCCATCTAACGTGTTTTCTCTTCTCTCATTTTCCTGTCTGATAAATAGACGCCTGTACCATGAGAATAAGCTACACTTGACAAAGATTAGAGAGCAGAAAAACAGAATCCAGATTATGATGACATTCTTTACCAACTGCATTATTACTGCACTACTCATCTCAAGATTTTTATGTACGTATTTATTTATTTTAGAAAAACAAATTTTTATTTTAGCCACTGGTATTTAGATTTTCTATTTTTTGAAGTCCAATGCATTTCATGTAATAACTATAAAGTATCTGATATGCTGCCCTTTTTGCAAGCTTACAACTAATGCTGACAGTTTCACAGAAGCTGGCAGGAGACACAAGACTCCTAAACTAGAGACACGGCTAGCTGATCGTCACCCCCAGCAACATCAAAAGTCAGAGCATCATCATTTTCTTGTGCCCATTTCCCAAGCCCCACTCCCACAAGTGTTGGGTTGTGCTACAAGAGAGAAAACCTCAATCTTTTTACAATAGGCTGCAAGCAAACCTGCTCAACGTTTTTGCCCCAAAGGGAGACATCTTTATTGCACTGGGTAGCAAAAGAAAGAAGGAAAGAAACCTGTCCTCTACTCTGAAAGGCTGTTTGCTAAGTCTAAGAAAAAAGGTCTCACAACTCACGTAGCAAAAACAGTAAAGAAGGAAAGAAACCTGTCTTACTCTGAAAGCATGAATTTTTACAGTTTTTGTTTCTGATGTGAAGTATATCCAGTTCCTATTACTTCAGAGTTGTCAAAAGCAGAAGTCCCTATGGTAAGTTTTTCAAACAAAAACTAATAATCATAAAAATAGATACCTGGCAAATCTATTCAAGGTAAGTTAGAGAAAACACAAATTCATAGGACTAGAAATGAGAAAGCTTCGTAATATGTTCAAAGAAGATGAAGAATTGCAGAATAATATTCATGGTGGATACCGTTTCTTGACTGACCTATGCTTTGGCTCTTAGGCCGTGGGGCAGTCCCTGTGACCCAGTAAGTGGTAATTGGAAAGTCAGCTTTCCTGGTGTTCCAAAGGGGAAAAAAATATTATTTCTGGCAAAATTAATGGTCCCATCTAACGTGTTTTCTCTTCTCTCATTTTCCTGTCTGATAAATAGACGCCTGTACCATGAGAATAAGCTACACTTGACAAAGATTAGAGAGCAGAAAAAGAGAATCCAGATTATGATGACATTCTTTACCAACTGCATTATTACTGCACTACTCATCTCAAGATTTTTATGTACGTATTTATTTATTTTAGAAAAACAAATTTTTATTTTAGCCACTGGTATTTAGATTTTCTATTTTTTGAAGTCCAATGCATTTCATGTAATAACTATAAAGTATCTGATATGCTGCCCTTTTTGCAAGCTTACAACTAATGCTGACAGTTTCACAGAAGCTGGCAGGAGACACAAGACTCCTAAACTAGAGACACGGCTAGCTGATCGTCACCCCCAGCAACATCAAAAGTCAGAGCATCATCATTTTCTTGTGCCCATTTCCCAAGCCCCACTCCCACAAGTGTTGTGTTGTGCTACAAGAGAGAAAACCTCAATCTTTTTACAATAGGCTGCAAGCAAACCTGCTCAACGTTTTTGCCCCAA
Source organism: Tragulus kanchil (assembly GCA_022376925.1). Classification (NCBI taxonomy): domain Eukaryota; kingdom Metazoa; phylum Chordata; class Mammalia; order Artiodactyla; family Tragulidae; genus Tragulus; species Tragulus kanchil. The sequence continues at coordinate 96,431,108 of JAIOJX010000030.1, forward strand.
AGGGAGACATCTTTATTGCACTGGGTAGCAAAAGAAAGAAGGAAAGAAACCTGTCCTCTACTCTGAAAGGCTGTTTGCTAAGTCTAAGAAAAAAAAAAGGTCTCACAACTCACGTAGAAACATTATGAAGAATTGCCAGTAGAATGCCTCTTCTCACAAGATGTACACACCATGATATAAGAGAATTGTTCTTCAAAATTTGTAACTGATGTGTTTTCAAATTTTGTCCTTATTCTTCTGTGCTTTGAAATTTTTGAAATGACTAAATGTGTCTGAAAAAATACATTAAATAAGTTCAACCTTGAAATTATTGGAAGAAAGACAACTGGTAGAGAAAACTGAAAGCAGCTATTGAAAAATTATCCAGGGCTTCCCCTGGTGGTCCAGTGGGTAAGGACACTGCCTTGCAGTGCAAGGGGCGCCGGTTCGAGCCCTGGCCTGGGAAGATCCCACGTGCCGCAGAGCGGCTGGACTGATGTGTCCAATTACTGAGCCAGAGCTATGGAGCACATGCGCCCAGAGCCAGCGCTCTGCAATGACAGACGCCACCGTGATGGGAGGCCCACAGGAGACAAAGAACAAAGACGAATGAACAGAGGGAAATGAAAGACCAATAGAAGTGGCCCGCCTGCTCCCCTCCCTCCCCAACCCGACCCCCGCCCAAAAATAAATTAAAAAAAAAAAAAGAAAAATTATCCACCCTTTTCTTTTCCCTTCCTTTCCCAACTTGATCCCAAGTCTATTAGGTGTGGTAGAGAAAAGTAGGTGTCTGCAGTGGAGTGGGAAGGGGAGAGGCCCACAGTGAGCTGTTAATCCAAGCAGTTACAGGGGTTGCCCACTGTGGGAAATCAGAACCCAATGGGGGAAAGAGGATGCCACTTCACGGGATGGCGGCTGGATTGCAGTGTCAGAATTGAGCAAAACACGGATGGCATCTGCATAGGAGGAGGCAGGCTGTCACGGCCCAAGCTGGGTGTGGCAGCATAGTAATGACACACTGGGCTCAGACAGGTTGAGCTGACAAGCACTTCTGCTATGAAGAGTTGGATCCCGAAAGGAAAAGGAATGCATCTATGTGCAAGAGGGGTGACAGGGAAATTCTGAGCCAGGCCATGAACAGGGGATCAAATGTGTAAATACTTACTTAAGTACTACAAGAGCCACATGCCTCACTATCACAGAAGAGAATTAGGGGTATGGACCGGGAGAAAACCAAAATCAAGCCTGTGGTGTTGACTTGGAACTGCCCACATGAGTGTAAACTAGGAGTTTCCAATGTAGAGGTAAAGACAGACAAAGCAATCGACACAGAGCACATTGTGTGTGTCTGTGCATGTGCACATGTGCATACACGCATGCAGGCATATACTCCGTAGCTTTGTTCTCGGTCTGGAATCAGTGACATAGCAAACTTATTTCAATAACATAAGCAAACTTAGAACTCATGGGTTTCTCTAAACCATTCCTACTAAAAGCAACCAGGGCTCCTAGAAGAAGTGATAATAGCATAACTGAGCAAGGAAATTATAAGATGAATCTGGAATATTTTGTGCCAAAGGCTAGACATTGCTCAAAGAATGACAGGAACGTATGAAGAGGACATAAGAGCTGGCTTGAGGTGGCTCTCTTTCATCTCATCAGAAAGAGCATAAACAACCCAACAGTGACAGTAAT